>CAUYRH010016947.1:0-15011 GCA_963574655.1 Perodicticus potto | reverse complement strand
TTTAATAAAATTATTAAAAAAACAAAAAAGAGAATATTCTTGGTTTGGCGCCTGTGGCTCAATAGGCTAAGGCGCCAGCCACGTACACCTGAGCTGGCGGGTTTGAATCCAGCCTGAGCCCGCCAAGCAACCATGACGGCTGCAACCAAAAAATGGCCGGGCGTTGTGGCAGGCGCCTGCAGTCCCAGCTACTTGGGAGGCAGAGGCAGGAGACTCACTTGAGCCCAGGAATTGGAGGTTGCTGTGAGCTGTGATGCCACAGCACTCTATCCAGGGTGACAGCTTGAGGATCTGTCTCAAAAAAAAAAAAAAAAAAAGAATATTCAGACTTTGGGGTGGCACCTGTGGCTCAAGGAGTAGGGTGCTAGCCCCATATACTGGGGTGACATGTTCGAGCCCAGCCCCAGCCAAAAACGGCAGAAAAAAAAAATTCAGACTTTGTCTCAAAAAAATAAAATATCGAGACTCTGTCTCAAAAAACCCAAAAAAGTGGACATAGAGAATTAAACAAAATGTGAGGCTTTAATTAGTGCTGTGTAGTTCTAATGGTGATTTTACTATTTTTCTCACTATTTCTACACTTTATTAATTGGAATTATTCTAAAAGGAAGAGCTGTCCCTTCTCCTCCATTTATATATTTATTAATTCATTTATTTATGCCGATATGAATATGTCGATATTTATTTCATTCTTTGGGTTATAAGTCAATAGTGCTATTATTTATTTGTTTGCTGTTCCCTGCCCTCCTTCCATTTATTTATTTATTAATATTTCAGGTTAATGTGAAGGTACAAATAACCAGGTCTCAAAATTTGAATTTGTTAGGTAAAGTCCCTCTTGTAGTTGTGTGTCCCGCACCCAAAAGGTATGCCATCCACTCCTCCGTTGTTCAATTACTAATTTTTGGTGTTTGTGAAGTACCAATCCACACATGGACACATATTCCGTTACTGCATCTATATAGATACTTTAAAAAATGCGTTCATACTGATGGCAGCAACCCCACATCATGGAGTTCATTCTGGTTCATTCTTATCCTCTTGCTTATTTGTAACTTTTTTTTGTCTCAGTTATTACTTTTTTTTTTTCTTTTTTGTACAGACAGAGTCTCTCTTTATTGCCCTCGGTAGAGTGCTGTGGCATCATAGCTCACAGCAACCTCCAGCTCTTGGGCTTAGGCGATTCTCTTGCCTCAGCCTCCCAGGTAGCTGGGACTACAGGCGCCCGCCACAACACCTGGCTATTTTTTTATTGCAGTTTGGCCGGGGCCAGGTTTGAACCCCCCATCCTCAGTATATGGGGTCGGCGCCCTACCCACTGAGCCACAGGCACCGCCCTCAGTTATTACTTCTTAAAAACCATATTTTTTTTTGAGACAGTGTCTCACTTTGTCAACCTTAGTAGAGTGCTATGGTGTCATAGCTCACAGCAACTTCAAACTCTTGGGCTGAAGTGATTCTCTTGCCTCAGTTTTTCATTTTAGTAGAGATGGGATCTCACTCTTGTTCAGGTTGGTCTCTAATTACTGAGCTCAAGCTATCCACCCACCTCAGCTTCCCAGAGTGCTAGGATTACAAGTGTGAGCCACGACGCCCGGCCAAAAAACATATTCTTTTTCTGAGACAGAGTGTCAAGCTGTCACCCTGGATAGAGTGCCGTGGCATCACAGCTCACAGCAACCTCCAATTCCTGGGCTCAAGCGAGTCTCCTGCCTCTGCCTCCCAAGTAGCTGGGACTACAGGCGCCCGCCACAACGCCCGGCCATTTTTTGGCCATCATTGCTGTTTGGCGGGCCCGGGCTGGATTCGAACCGACCAGCTCAGGTGTACATGGCTGGCACCTTAGCTCGTTGAGCCACAGGCGCCGAGCCACAGGCATTATGTCTTTAGGGCCAATTTTCTTTTAATCCTATGATAAATGTATTCCACTCTATAGAAGAGGTAAATGACCCTCTAGACAGAGACTAAGTGACTTGCCTGAGGTTATCCAGGCAATGCCAAGATTCTACCTCAAGTCTCCCAGGTCCACATCCACGTTCTCTCCAATTCCCACCCCCACCACCAATCGCCCGTTCCTGGAGTCAGCTGAGAGGGAGGAACTTTACTCGATACACAGCACTGAATAAAAACACATACTTGTGCAAATAATAATTGTGTTAATCTGGGTCATCTGAGAAGTAAATATCAAGACAGGATTAAATGCACCAGAAATGCATTATGGGAAACAGCAGTGATAAGAAAAATGGTAAGTTGGGGAAAACTGGAGAGCCACAGACCACGATGAGAGCCTGATCCTGAGTGGAGGAGAGAGAGAAGGACAGAAACAAGGCCACTCCAGCTCAAGGACAGTCAGGCCAGGCCATTAGCCTTCAGGCCACAACGGCCCATCAGAGAGTCCCCCTTACTGAGGAACAGGCCTTCCTTAGTATCTGAACCAGCTTCAGTCGCTGGCTGGGAACAACTAGGGGGAAGTGTGACTCTGGCACAAATCCAGTGATGAACTTCAGGGCAGCCGCTCCCTACAGCCAAGAGAGGCTCCTTCTCATGGCTGCCATAATAATTCTGTGAAGAATCATGTGTAATATTTACAACTTCTCTGAAACACTTATAGTCTTACTTGTAAAACCTGGTTGGACACTTTGCAACTTTTTTCTAAACACAAAAATAGCCAATATAATAAAATAAAACCCTTTATAAGAAACACGGCTTCAGCATGGAAGACAATTCAGGTATCCTGTGTAGGATGAAATTCAATTCTGACAAAAGTACAGAATATAGGGCCGAGTACAGCAGCTCACACCAATAATCCTAAAACTCTGGGAGGCCAAGACAGAAGGACTGCTTGAGATCAGAAGTCCAAAACCAGCCTGAGCAAAACAAGATGCCCATCTCTACTAAAAAAAGAAAATAATTAGCCCTAAAAAATTAGCCAGTGGTGCGTGCGTGTAGTCCCAGCTATTCAGGAGGCTAAGGCAGGGAGGATGGCTTGAGCCCAGGGATATGAGGGTTCTATGAGCTAGGCTGAGGCCTTGGTACCCTAGCCTAAGTGACAGTAGCTCAGGCCTACAATCCTAGCAGTTCAGGAGGCCAATTTGAGGGTTCTATGAGCCAGGCTGAGGCCTTGGCATAATTAGAAATAGTTTCAGGCCAGTTACAGTAGCTCAGGCCTACAAGCCTAGCAGTTTAGGAGGCCAGTTTGAGAGTTCTACGAGGCCTTGACATTCTAGCCTAAGTGACAGAGAAACTCTATCTCAAAAAACAAAAACAAAATAATACAGAATATAGACACTAACAGAGTTCTGTGATGGATGGGTGTCTCCTTTCCCATCCTAACGAGCTCAGATGGAGTTTTTCCATTTCTGGTATGCCTGAATGGCCAGTTCATTGGACAAACTGCAAAGAGTCACTACAGCAAACAGACCCTAAGGTGAGCTCCAACCTCTCTTGGACCACAGTTCTGTAATCCCCTCCTTAAGTGTGAATGGAATCTGTGACTTGCTTCTCACCTGCAGAACACGGCAAAAGCTATGAGATGTCATCCTATGATTGCAGTATCATGTATTAATATAAGAATGACTCTCTAGGGACACGCTTGCCTCCTGCTGGCCTTGAAGAAGTAAGCTGCCACACTCTTAACTGCCTGTGGAGAGAGCAGTGTGGTAGGGAACTGTGGACGACCTATGGTACTGAGGCCCTCAGCTCCTGCAGGCCACAGGAAAATGATTGTGCCCACAACCCAAAGACCTTGGAAGCCAATTCTTCTCCAGCTGAGTCCCCAGAGGACCAGCTGCACACCTTGAGCCTCAGAGGAACCGTCTAAGCCAGGGCCAGGCAGCTGAACCATAGAAACTATAATGTAATAAACATATGTATTTTTAAAATACTAAGTTTGTGATAGTGTGTTATACAACCATATAAAGCTAATACTGTCATAAATATGTGTGTATTTTGTTCTAAACACAATGGTCATACTAAGCTTTGTTAGGCCATGGACCCAGTCCTGGGTAGGGGCACTGGGAGATGAACTAGTTAAACAGAGAAGATAGTTAAACCTAAACTCCAATACAATTCACAAAGCATTATAATAGACTTATAAACAAATTGATGCATGCAAACAGCCACATAAGCAATTATTCCTGTCCTGTCTTAGAGATTTGAAGAAAGCATTACAGATACATCTGAATTGAGAAGGAAGTTCTAACACAGTGAAATCATTTCACATTCGCAAGAAAGTTATTTTAGGTTAAAATGATAGCATGCTTGACATGCTACTTTTTTTTGTTTGTTTTAATGTGTCCACTGAAACTCTAAGAGAAACAGTTTGTTCATCATGAAAGAAGGCCATAATTAGAAATAGTTTCTGGCCAGTTACAGTAGCGCAGGCCTACAATCCTAGCAGTTTCGGAGGCCAAGGCAGGAGGATCACAGGAAGCCAGGAATTCAAGACCAGCCTGGGCAAGACTGACACCCTGTCTCTACAAAAAATAAGAAAAATTAGCCAGGCATGGCAGCACATGTCTGTAGCCCTGGCTACTTAGGGGCTGAGGCAGGAAAACTGCATGAGCCCAGGAGTTTGAGGTCGCAGTGAGCTATGAGGACCCCACTGCACTACAGCACAGGCAAAAGAGAGGCACCCTATCTCCAAACAATAAATATTTTCCTACTCAACTTTCTCCTCTGTTTCCCTAGCTTAGCAAAAGTAACACCTGTGTCTCTATCCCACACAGGGTGTGAAAGAATTGCTTGCGTGCGAGACCCAGGGGAATGAAACAGCTGCCAGCGACGTCACTGAAGAGGGCTTCCCTCACCCAACTGCCAGTCTCCATGGCAACTGCCAGCCACAGCCTGCAAACAGTTACCCCGATTGTATCACACGTCCCTGCAGACTCCCACAGAGGGAATCCTTGTTGATCTCTTGGTCACCATGGTTTCTGATCCTGGACGTTCTCTAAGCGTGCGTGTACATGCCGGCACGCTTATTAATGTATGCACTGAGGCTTAGCGCATGCTGCCCTTTGCTCTTGGTGGAAGCCAAAACATGCTTGAGGAGTGACTAGCATCAGCTTTGTGATGAAAATGATATAGTAATCCTTGCCCCAGTGAAAGGTCTGTGGTTGCTCATCAGTTCAGCTGAAAAATTCCTTCAGATGAAGGAGGAATGCAGGATGATTGGGTCTCCCCAGAGAAGAGGACATCTGCAGGCAGGAAAACCACTTTCACATTTTGGACTTGATAGAAAAATAACTCACAGCGGATGGGTCAGTTGTGCTCCGTTTCCATAGACAGTCACCTTTGGAGTGGAAAGCAGTGTGCATACCACGTATTCATTACATTTGCTCTAAAGGACCAACATTTACAGCCTCGGTGGTGCAGCCATTTCATCCAGAGGATCAGAAGCATGAACAAGAGAGTCATCACTGGAATCATTTCTAAAGGCTACAGTTGTATTTTTATTTAGATGCTGAGGAATCGACACCAATGTGATTTGGGAGCCCTCAGTGTTTGTCAGACTTGAACATGAAACCTGGTGGTGCCGCAGGTGCGGTGAAAAGGGGAATTCTGAGTCCCTCCACCAGGCAGGACAGGAACCACTGAGCTACAAGGCTCTCGGGGGGTTCTTGCCGTGACTAGAGGATGTGAAAATTCTCAGGAATGGCATAATTTATATAAAAATCACACACGGCCCCTGGCAGGGAGCAAGTACTTGATAAATGTTGTTACCCTTCTCTGCAAAGTATTTCCATCCTCATTGGCTCATTGGACTGTCACGCAATATTTCAAGATAGCTGGAGCAGAACCTGGGTGTAACTCCCATGTATAAGATAAAGAAACTGAATTTTAGGTAACTGAAAAATTTGCCCAAATTTATGGAGCTAATGGAACAAAAGCAGGAATTGAACCTTTGTCCTCTAATTTCCAGGACTGCGTTCTTTCCATCACACCATCCTGAAAGCCTTCATATCCACACTAGGAATGTCACTTAATTGATTCAAGATGAAGACCATCCCATTTTATTTTTGAAACCCAGAAAAACTCTGAAATCAAAACCTGGCACAGGCACTACTCCCAAAAAACTCTATAGGCCAATCTGAAAAACACACAAGCAAAAATCCTAAATAAAATATTATCAAATCAAATCCAGCCGTTTATCTGAAGAATAATACAGAATAACTAAGTAGAGTTTATTCCAGGAATGCAAGATAGTTTAATATGAGGAAATATATTAACATAATTCATCACATCAACAGGTCAAAGGAGAAAAACCATATGATCATTACAAAAGATGCCAAAAAGACATTTGATAAAATCCAAAAGTCATTCAAGATTACAAAAAAAAAAAAAAAACTGGGAATTGAAATCTACTTCTTTAACATGAGGAAGGATAACTATCTGAAAAGAACAGTCAGCAATCTACTTTACCACGAAACACCAGGAATAAGAACTGCCAACTCTCACTCCTATTTTTCACCTTGTTTTAGAAGTTTTAATCAATGCAATAAGACAGGAAAAATAAATAAAAAGTAGAAATAGTTTAAAGGAGGAAATCAAGTTATAATTCTTTTCAGATGCTAAGAGTTTCTGCTAGACAAATCTAAAAGAATTTATTTTAAAACTAGTAAAAAGAGTTCAATGGGACCAGCAAAGACTACTTTTAAAATAGTGTATTCAATCCAAGGAGCAAAATAAAAAAAGACTCCATTTAAACTAAGAAATAAACAAACAAAAAAAAACCCTGAAATATCTACTAACAAACTTAACAAGTAGTATTCATTAAGCTTCAGAATTTTACAATGAGGTATAAATGAAGGACTGAACAAATGAGGAGAAATTTCATTCTTCTGGATGAGAAGTCAGACTTTGTAAAGATGTAAGCCTTCATAGAATTTACAGACTTACTACTTATTCAGTCAAAATTACAATGATATTCTTGGAATGTGAGAAAGTAATTCTTAAGTTCAGCTAGAAATATAAATGAATGGACGCTACCAAGAAAATACTGAAAAACAAGCATATTGTGAATAAACTTGCCCCATCAGATTTTTACATGTTATATATACATATATATGTATATATATATATCCAGAATAAATAAAATATTGCTGTAAAGGTCCCAGAAGAGAAAGAACAAAGGGGCAGAAGAGAAAGCTCAGAGAGGATCCCAAGCATAACTATCTAAGAATTTATTAAATAACAAAGATAACATTTATGTTCCATGGAAAATTTTGTTGAATGAGGGTAACTGTATGAAAGTAAATTGCCACACTTTTACCATATAGCATTGACCAAAATAAGTTACAGTTGGAGTCAAGAGTTAATGTTTTTTTAAAAAACTGACAACAAACAAACAAAAGTGTGTGTGTGTATAGAAATTCCTCCTTAACATAACAAATTCAGAAAACTTAAAGAGAAATACTGATACACAGAACTATCTGAAAATCAAGAACTTTTGTTCAGGAGAGAAAAAAAGCAAATGATAAACTGGAAAACTTAAACAGATGTGGTAGGTAAGGAATTTAATGTCTTTAATACAGTTAGAGGATTTTATAGAATTGGGGAAACTCTATGGAGTCAGGTTGTAAAACAAGAAACACAGTCAATAAATATATGAAAAAAAGTTCAACTTAGGCCAGGCATGGTGGCTCATGTCTATAAACCCAGCACTTTGGGAGGCTGAGGCAGGTAGACTGCTTGAGCTCAAGCAGAAATTGAAACTTTGTCCTCTAATTTCAAGACCAGCCTGAGCAAGAGCGAGACCTCATCTCTAAAAATAGCCAGGGCTTGTGGCAGACGCCTGTAGTCCCAGCTACTTGGGAGGCTGAAGCAAGAGGATCGCCTGAGCCCCAAGAGTTTCAGGTTGCTGTGAGCTGTGACACAACAGCTCTCTACCCAGGGCAATAGAGTAAGACTCTGTCTCAAAAAAGAAAAACCCATCAACTTTAGCATTAATCAAAACCATTCAAATTAAAAGTTCAAGATGGGGTATGTTTCCCATAAAGTTGGCAAGGACAATAACTAAGGGAGGGTGTTTAGAAACTGATGCTCTTGTACACCACTTGGAACATAAATTAGTTCACTTTTTTTTTTTAAGAGACAGAGTGTTGGCTTGGCGCCTGTGGCTCAACGGGCTAAGGCGCCAGCCACGTTCACCTGAGCTGGCGGGTTCGAATCCAGCCTGAGCCCGCCAATCAACAAGGACGGCTGCAACCAAAAAATGGCTGGGCATTGTGGCGGGCACCTGTAGTCCCAGCTACTTGGGAGGCAGAGCAGGAGATTCGCTTGAGCCCAGGAATTGTAGGTTGCTGTGAGCTGTGATGCCATAGCACTCTATCCTGGGAGACAGCTTGAGGCTCTGTCTCAAAAAAAAAAAAGAGAGACAGAGTGTCACTTTGTCACCCTCTGTAGAGTGCCATGGCATCACACAGCTCACAGCAACCTCCAGCTCCTGGGCTTAGGCGATTCTCTTGCCTCAGCCTCCCAAGTAGCTGGAACTACAGGCACCCGCCACAACGCCCCACTATTTTTTTTGTTGTTGTTGTTGCAGTTCAGCGGGGGCCAGGTTTGAACCCGCCACCCTCGGTATATGGGGCCGGCGTCCTACTCACTGAGCCACAGGCGCTGCCCTAGTTCACATTTTTTGAAAGGCAACTAGCCATACATTTCGGAAGTCTTAAAATATGGGTATTCTCCAGCCAAGCAATTCTACCTCTACAGATTTATAAGCCTCCCCCTCAAAAAACAAAATATAAATAGATACAACACAAATACTGCATAGGAATATATTTTATAATGTTATTTATAATTAAAAATGCTTTACAATGGAATTAATGGAATTAAATAAGTCAATTATGGTCAAACTATTCAATTAAAGCCACTGACTCACTGAATTAGCCAATTTATTGACCCGAAAAATGTTCAGAATATATGGCTAAGGCTTTAAAAAGTGAGTTATGAAACAATACACACTCTTTGATAGCATTTTCATGAAACACAGACATACAGAAAAAAGGAGAAATATTGATAGGGATTATCTTAAAGTGATTAGATAGTAAGTGATCTGTCTCCTTTTCCATTTGCTTGTCTGCATTCTACTATTTTGGTACCTCAAGCATGAATTGCTTCTATAATAACCACGAAATTGGTGCTTGCACATGTGTAAGATACATGTGTATCTTATTTTAAAGACACAACTGGGAGCGAGAGTTTAATTCTCATGAGCAGAGTGATGTAGGCTAAGTGAAGCTTAGGGGAATTTGTTTGCTCTGCTGAGAATAGGTTAGGTCAAAGAAGTAAGGATCAAGAAGATCTGAGTTCTGCTGTCACAAATGCAATGTGAGATCTTTAGGGTGGGGCCCTGGGCTGGTTACCAGGTTGAATCAGGTGAGATCCAAGAAGCCAGGTGAAGGTGAATCATCAGGAAGAAGGGACAGAGACACGAAGATGTGGCTTCCGTGGGGAGTGAAGGTGGAATGAGCCTTAGGGACAAAAAACTGGTGATGTGAATGTAGTCACAGCAAAGCGGGTGAACAGGAACACAGAGACAGATCATTTTCATGAGCCACACGGGGTGGATCCTGAGCATGAGAATGTTCACAACAGAAGCTTTGCTTGGGATGGAGAGTCAAAGTTTCTCCAAAGTACTTCCGTCTCATGTGAATTTTTTTTTTTTTTTGCCATTTCGTGGAATTTTACTAAGACTTTCTATGTTAGAGCAGTTTTAGGTTTACAGAAAAAATTGTGCATAAAGTATGAAGAGTTCCCATGTCTCCTCACCCTCCCCCCTCCAGTCTCCCCATTATTAACATCTGACATTAGATGATGCATTCATTACAATGGATGAACCGATATTGATACACCATTAACTAAAGTCATTGGTTTAAAACAGGGCTCATGCTTTGTGTTGTAGAGTTCTACACATTTTGCCAAATGCAGAATGTCATGTATCCATGACTGAAGTAGTACGGAAGAGTTTCACCACCGTGAAAATCCTCTGTGCTCCACCTGATGAATCATTCTTTGTGGTTTGCAAAAGTTGTTCTCTTCACTGATCTCATGTGATTCTCAGAGGTGAGCTGATGAAATAGACAAACCAGTCATTACCACTGATCTATTTTATTTTTAATTCTTTATTAAATCATAACTGTGTACATTCATGCATTTATGGGTACAATGTGCTGATTTGATACTAAACTCTCTGTCCAAATCTCTATAAAGTGGCTGAGGCAGGATAGGAATCCAGGCCTTTCTTCAAAAGTATTCTTCCACCTACATCCTTTAGTAAGCAGATGATTTGCTGTAAAAAAAAGAAAAGAAAATATGGGGGTACAAAATACAGCCCTTAACATTAGCTGGCCAAAGGCAGTATGATTATACAAATAAAAAAGAACTGAGAAGATTCAATTAAAGTTCACAGTGTAGAATCCAGAGGTAAGAACAGAAACTAGAAGTGGCAGTAAATAGTTGCCGTGCCTATCAGGATAGTTTAGATTATATTGTGATAACAAAAAACCCAGGATCTCAGTGACTAAAAACAATAAATGTTTTCGTTTTCTTTCTGGTTCATATTACAAGTTGATCACAGGATGTCAGAAAAGCTCTCTGCTCATCAAAATTTCTGATGGACTCAGGCTGAGCTAGGAGCAACATCTCCCAGAACACTGGCAGCCATTGTCCCAGAAAGAAAAGAAAGGTCTAGAGCAGCAGTTCTCAATCTGTGGGTCGCGACCCCTTTGGGGTTCGAACGACCCTTTAACAGAGGTCACCTAAATACAGCCTTCATATCAGATATTTATGTTACAATTCATAACAGTAGCAATATTAGTTATGTAGTAGCAACAAAAATAATTTTATGGTTGGGGGTGACCACAACATGAGGAACTGTATTAAAGGGTTGAGGCATTAGGAAGGTTGAGAACCGCTGGTCTAGAGACTTGCACCAACAATTAAATGCAGATGGAAGTGACACACGTCATTTTCACCCCCAACTATTAGCCAGAACCAGTCACATGTCCCACCTAGCCACAGGACCAGGAAGTTAGAGAAACACTAGATGGGTGAGCAGCCTTATTATCACCGGAATACTGAATATCTGTGCTCAGCAACAGGAAAAGCAGCACCACAATTTATTGCTCTCAAGGAAGAAGGATAGCCCAGTGAGGATGTTGAAGGATGCAGGCAAATAAGATGAAAAAGTCTTTCTAAAGAAGAGAAGAAATCGTTTTATTGATTTCTAATAACAATATAAATTAGGCAAATCATTCAAAAGAAGACTCCTTCTCTTAGATAACTGGCAGGACCTTTAAAAAAAGAGTACTGATTCTTCATCTTTTAACCCAGCATTTAGAAATGCTATCAGGGGTAGCGCCTGTGGCTCAAAGGAATAGGGCCCTGGCCCCATATGACGGAGGTGACAGGTTCAAACCCAGCCCCAGCCAAAAACTGCAAAAAAAAAAAAAAAAAAGAAAAGAAAAGAAATGCTATCGGGGCTTTGTGCAGCAGCTTACACCTATCATCTTAGCACTTTGGGAGGCTCAGGTGGGAGGATTACTTGAGCTGAGAGTCCATGTCAAGCCTAAACAATAGCAAGATGCTGTCGCTACAAAAAATAGAAAAATTAGCTGAGATTGGTGGCATGCACCTATAGTCCCAGCTACCTGGGGGTCTGAGGCAAAGGGATCACTGAAGCCCAAGAGAAGTTTGAAGTTGCAGTGAGCTACCATGATACCACTGCACTCTAGCCTGGGAAACAGAGCAAAATCCTGTCTTAAAAAAAGAAAAGGCTCGGCGCCTATAGCTCAAGCAGCTAGGGCGCCAGCCACATACACTGGAGCTGGCAGGTTTGAATCCAGCCCAGGCCCACAAAACAACAATGATAATAACTACAACAACAACAAATAGCCGTGTGTTATGGCAGGCGCCTGTAGACCCAGCTACTTGGGAGGCTGAGGCAAGAGAACCACTTAAGCCCAAGAGTTGGAGGTTGCTGTGAGCTGTGACACCACGGCACTATACCCAGGGCAACAGCTTGAGGCTCTGTCTCAAAAAAAAAAGAGAGAGAGGAAGAAAGAAATGCTATCAGAAGAGAATTCGGATCACAACCAAAATAATAACTGAGTTGTAAATAATCAGTGCATTTCAAAGATGCCTACTGGATGCAGAGTATGATCTCAAAACCCAGCTCCAAACAGTCCACCCACACAGGACAGTTGTTCTTGGAAATGCCAAGGGACCAGAATCTTTCCTATACCCTGGGTGAAATTATCTAGTGCTCCTGGTATAATTTTTTACATTTCGACTTGGAGTAGCAGCAAGATACACTCAGAAGATGATTAGACTCTGGTTCAGAAAGCTGGAGTTTACATCTAACACTCTGTCCAGGTTATTAACAAGCATGGAAAAGCCTAATACTTAGTCAGCATTCGATAAATGTTCTTTTCCTTGCATTAACATAACATCTCAAGTTTGAGAATATCTGCCACAGGCAGGATTCCAGATGTGCAAAGCATGTTTATGACCTCAGATTTCATTTTACAAAATTCATATCTGGGCCCTGTAGAGCAACTTTAGTAGAGAAGGCGTTAGATTTTTTTTTTCTCACCTAATTTCTTTTGCATATTGTGACTCCTTTAAAAGCCAAAATGCTAGTTAAAAAGCAACCCCTTCTAGAGGCTTGCCTCATATCATATGACAATTAGACAACTCAAGAATAAAGTTCAAACATATTTTAGCGAGTGATGAGTTTAAGGGATTTGTCAGCTAACTAAACAAGAACACCAGGAAAACTTGAAAGCCTGTGAGTGGTGCACAGCCCATCCTTTGAGCCAGGTTAGGAACAAAAGCATTTGCCGTAAGGACCTAATTTATCACTGGAAAAGATAGTGAATATGTTATTAATGAAAGAATAAATCAATCTCAGGCAAGCAATGACTTCATCTTCTCTCAGGGGTGCTCAGCATAATATTTTTTCTGAAAACTATATGCATAGGCAGCGTATGAGAGTCTTAGGAGAGAGGCCAGAGCTCTGTAGGCCTTGAGCTCTGTTCTATGAGCAGAGAGCAGATGCCCCACTTGCCTGAACTTCAGAAGCCTGTGTACCGGCAGAGGAGTCCCTCCAACCTGGTGGGCCATGGCCTTGAGGAGGGTTCTCTTCTCCTGGACTTTTGACATCTTCAAATTCTAACAAAAATTAGCCAAAATATGGATGACCACACACTGCCATGCGAGCTTCCTAGGAAATACGTCCTCTCTGTGTTTGAGGCACAAACGGCACATAGTGTGGAAGTGACAGGCGAGAAGAGAAAAGATCGGGAGGCAGGGGAACGAAGGCAGCTGGGAGTTGGGCAGAGAGCATAGGTGCCACAGGAAGGCCGAGCAACAGGGCCCAGCAACAAGAACAAGTGCGCATGGTGAAGCTGCTCCCGGGGATCTGGTAGTCACGGTAACAGTGTGAGCCAGCCAAGGGCAATGGGGGGAGCATGGGATGTAACGCAGGAGTAGACAGCTCACAGCCCACACATCCTCACTCGGCTGGGCCATGTAGGAAAAATCATGTGGCTTCTCTGAGCCTCTGCTTCTTATAGGTAAAACGGGGATACTGATCATCCATCACAGAGTCAGAATGAAGACTAAATGAGATGGCATGTGTCAAACCAAAATCCCCGTATAAATACCAGTTGCTGGTCAGGCTTGGTGGCTCATATCTATAATCGTTGCACTCTGGGAGGCCAAGGTGGGTGGATTGCCTGAGCTCAGAAGTTCGAGACCAGCCTGAGCAAGAGCGAGATCCCGTGTCTACTAAAAATACAAAAACTAGCCAGGCGTTGTGGTTGATAACTATAGTCCTAACTACTGGGGAGGCTAAGACAGGAGGATCTCTTGAGCCTAGGAGTTTGATAATGCTGTGAGCTATGATGCCACAGCACTCTACTAAGGGCAAGAAAGTGAAACTCTATCTCAAAATAAATACATACATACATACATACATACATACATACATACATACATACATACATACCAGCTGCTATGATTATTATGAGGGTTCCATTCACTCTTTCATTAAACATTCATGGGGTGCCTTCTACACGCCAAACCCCATGCTAGGTCAGCAATACAAAGATGAATCGGTCAAAAATGTCAAGACAGTAAGATCTGCCATTTAGGAGCTCCAAATCTAGAGGGACAGACAAGAAAAACACTGTGGAAATGTTATAATGCAGGGATCAGCAAATCTTTTCTGTTCAGGACCAGACAGTAAATATTTTAGGCTCTGTCCTGACTACCCTGTGGGTATAGTCAAAGAGCAGCCACAGCAATATAAAATGAATGAAAGTGGCTGTATTCCAAAGAATACGGTGGGAGACAAGGTCAGGAAGAGAGGCAAGCCTGGATTGTGCAAAGCTTTGTAGTCCATGTTAAGGGCTTGGAATTTATTCTAAGAGGGACGCAACTAAGGAACTGTCTCCCTGTTTCACAGGCATTGCCCAAAGCCCATTCCTGAGGAACCTGAGATGTTGAGGAAGCACATTAGGAAGTTCCTCATGCCATCTGAGTCCCTACTGTGGGTATTCTCAATGCACGTTAACATATTAAAGACTCCCAGGGCCCAGAATAGAGGCTTAAACCTGTAATCTCAGCACTATGGGAGGTTGAGGCAGAAAGATTTCTTAAGGCCAGGAGTTCACAACCAGCCTGCACAACATAGTGAGCAGCTCTACAAAAAATGATTAAAGTTCCTCTTTTCCAGCTGGAACCATGGAGGGTGTGGAAGAGAAGAAAAAGAAAGTTCCTGCTGTGCCAGAAACCCTTAAGAAAAAGCGAAAGAATTTCGCAGAGCTGAAGATCAAGCGTCTGAGAAAGAAGTGTGCCCAAAAGATGCTTCGAAAGGCAAGGAGGAAGCTTATCTATGAAAAAGCTAAGCATTATCATAAAGAATACAGGCAGATGTACAGAATTGAGATTCGGATGGCTAGGATGGCAAGAAAAGCTGGCAACTTCTATGTACCTGCAGAACCCAA
>CAUYRH010016944.1:0-25821 GCA_963574655.1 Perodicticus potto | reverse complement strand
TGCTGGACGGCCACGGGCCCGCCGGGCGGCTGCTGGACCGGGCGGTGCACGAGCGCGGCTTCCTGCGGCCCGGGGTGCGGCGGGAGCCGGTGCGCGCGGGCCGGGTGCGGGCCACGCTCTTCCTGCCGCCAGGTGAGCCTCTGCTTGTCCAGAGCTTGGTCGAGCTCCTGAGACCCCCGCCAGCCCCTTGCCTCGACCCGGAACCACACGGTTGGGGAACTCCCTTAAACCCGTCCCCCACGCTCCAGGGTCTCATGGATTCCCAGTGGAAGTTTTTCTTCTTAAGTTTCGTGTCAGTCTGAGAGCTTTGAGTACCGATTTATGCAAAGACCTGTGGTAGTATGCAAAAGTGGTTTTGCCTTCTTTTCACATCAAACTTCCAGAGAAACAAATACTCAGGGATAGAGTCAGCTCCCCATAATCATTAAAAAACAGATTGGCACAAAATTTAACAGTCTCTTCCCCTCTATCATAAACATTTTGTCAGTAGTGGTCAACCTGCCTTGATTTTGCCCCTTCTCTAGAGAACATTTGGCATTATCTGGAGACAGTTCTCTGGTGGTCACACCTGAAGAAGGAGGTGCTATTAGCATCTGGCAGGTAGAGGCCAGAGATGCTGCTAAATGTCCTTCAAAGCACAGAACAGCTTCCAGAGCAAACAGTTGTCTTGCTCAAAATGTCTGTAGTGGTACGATTGAGAATCCCAGTCTAAGTGAAAACAGAGTGCTTGTTAGGTAAAGATGGGCTGGAAACAAGGCATGTGACCTACCCCTTCCAACCTCATTCCTGACTTAAACCACCCTATATAAAATTGCTATAAGTGTCACAGAGCACAGAATCCCTAAACTCAGTTTTGTAATTCTACAAAACAAGAGACCCTGCTTTAATTTTTACAGCTCTTTAGCAAGTCCTAACCTTAACATAGAGGATACTATGAACTCCTGCAATTGGGGCTGCAATTGGGTCTTATACATTTCTATATTGTTATGTTTCTAGAACCTTCCACCAGGATGTATTAATAGTAGGAACTCCATAAATCATACTGACTGAGTCTGTAAGGGTCTTAAAGACTTTTATTAACAAACAAACCCTTGTGTGTACTACCCACTCATGGTATCTGATAATTCTAGTTAAGTCAATCCTTTGTTAACTAGTATTTCAGTGTCTACTATGTGGCTTGTTTAAAATTTATTGTTTTCTCAAAGGCTCTTGTAAATAATGTAGAAGGGTTTGATCGTTTAACAAATATGTATGAAGTATACTAAAGCATTGGGATAGCTAACAAAGTCCTATGTAGACCTACTGTTACTTATGGTCTAATAGAGGATATATAGGCAGTTATCTAGGCACCTATATAGCACATCGTGACAGATGCTATGATAGGGGAGATACAGGCTCAGTGAGCTAGAGGGAACATACAAAAGGTTATCTAAGGCAATTCACCCTTGAGGGGATCAGGAAGGAAGATCTAAACTTGGGCTTGACAATTGAGTCAAACAATCAAAAATGTGGGAAGGGAGAGAGAACAGTATTCTAGGCGAAGAAAGTAGTGTATACCAATGTTCAGGGGCCAAAGAGACCGTAGCACCATTAGAGATGGCGTTCTTTAAGGCTGCAGTAAAGAAGTGGAAATATATTCTAATCTCCTGTAAATGAGGTCTGACAATTAAGTTTGTGAACTCATCTTAGAAAAAGTACTGCATACCACATTGCTGATTATTATCACAGTCACTTTCAAAGTATTCCCTTTGGGAAACTATGCATTGACCCCAGGGCCTAGTCCATCCTTCAAAGCAATTTTGGAACTCTTTTTCTGGAATGACCATCAGAGCTATCATCATACCCAAAGGTATGACAGTTAAAAGTTGACAAACTTGGCTCGGCACCTGTAGCTCAACAGGCTAAGGCGCCAGCCACGTACACCTGAGCTGGCGGGTTCGAATCCAGCCCGGGCCCGCCAAACAACAATGACGGCTGCAACCAAGAAATGGCCGGGCATTGTGACGGGCGCCTGTAGTCCCAGCTACTTGGGAGGCGGAGGCAAGAGACTCGCTTGAGCCCAGGAATTAGAGGTTGCTGTGAACTGTGATGCCACGGCACTCTACCCAGGGCGACAGCTTGAGGCTTTGTCTCAAAATAAATAAATAAATAAATACATACATACATAGAAAAGTAAAAAAGATTCTTCTATTAACCTCTCTACCCCCAGCCCTCCTGGCTTCAGAAACTTCTTTGCTGACTGTCATAATCTGAAACCTAAGAGGTCTTTTGAGAATCTTAAACTCCTTGTGATTTGTGGTGTTCTTCAGGTGAGAGACCCTCCCCTGGGATTATCGATCTGTTTGGAAGTGGCGGTGGCCTTTGTGAATATAGGGCCAGTCTCCTGGCTGGACATGGTTTTGCTGTGCTTGCTCTGGCTTATTTCAGATTTGAAGACCTCCCTGAATATTTAAATGACATACACCTGGAGTACTTTGAAGAAGCTGTGGACTTTATGCTGCAGCATCCAAAGGTGGGTTTCAGTGATATCTGCATGCAGAGGAGAGGGGGTAGCGAGGACACTGCTAAATCCAAAAGCCCCATCAGGACACTGGGCGCTAGAAATATGCTGGGAGACACCAAGGCTGCTTCAAAAGTGACTCTAATAACTATTTTCCTTTTCACCCCTTTCCAATCCCCTAAGACTTGACTGTTTAGTTCCCTTTGTGATCATTTGCCATCATTCAAAGAGCACCAGACCAAAAAGTTATTAACATTGAGTTCTGGTTCTTTATCTACCAAAAAGTGGCCTTATGATCCTGAATAAGGCAGTTGCCCTCTCTAGGGTTTAATTTTTCTCTTTTAGAAGATTAATATAAATGTGTAGAGGTAAAAGTGACTATAAAGTCATGTTTTAGAGACACCTGATGACATTTGCATAGGAATGATGTTATTTGATGATATTAAGTAATCATTATTAATTTTATTGTAATAAATGGTTTTGTATTAATGGTGTTATGGTTTTGTAAAGAATGTCCTTATCTGATAACAGGAAAAAATTAATTAGAACATTTTAGTATGATTGTAAATGGAATGATACCAACTCTGTGCCTCTATCCAAATTTAAACATTGTAATATCTATTTATGCATTTTTTGAGATGGCGTCTCCTCAGCACCCTGGGTAGAGTACCGTGGCATCATAGCTCACAGCAACCTCAAACTCTTGTGCTTGAACAATTCTCTTGCCTGAGTCTCCCAAGTAATTGGGACTATAGGCACTACCATAACGCCCAGCTAGTTTTTTTTTATTTTTAGTAGAGATGGGGTCTCTCTGTTGCTCAGGCTAGTCTCCTGAGCTCAGGGAATCCACCCACCTCAGCCTCCCAGAGTGCTAGCATTACAGGTCTGAGCCACCACACCTAGCTAGCATTCTAATGTTTAGAAGTAAAATGTTCTGCAAGCTCCTCTCCCTCACCCACCATGCCCTTGGAGAACCCCAGAAGTCTCTGCCAAATAGCTCTGCTCCTTCTTCAAGGCCCCAACCCCCTTCTGTGGGTATACCACTATGTATACACCTAGGCCTTAAACATGCAGCCTGGAGTGACCACACACATGTGTGAGAGGCACCTTGAGGTCCATGCAGGAGCTAAGGATGGAAGAGAAAGAGGGTGGGCCAGGGGTCAGGGCCTGGCTAGGGGCTAGCTCTCCCCTTTGTCATGTTCTTGTACAGAATTTGAGCCTGACTTTGTATGTTACTATGGTGGCATATTTATCAAGAGTGGAGAAAGAATATGTTTTATTTAACATTTCATTTGATATATAACTTTTAAATATTTAGTTAGGGTATATAGGCCTCTGTGTATACTCTTGATAAGGGGAGAGACTCACAAATATTAGGAGATGAACTGTGTACCAGGAAATCTATTAATTTGCTTATAAGAAGATAATTTTAGGCCAGGCACAATGGCTCATGTGTGTAATCCTAGCATTCTGGGAGGCTGAGGTGGGAGGATCAGTTGAGCTTAAGAGTTTGAGACCAGTCTGAGCAAGAATGAGACCCGTCCCTATTAAAAGTAGAAAAAATTAGCCCGTCTTTGTGGCGGGCGCCTGTTGTCCCAGCTACTCAGGAGGCTCAGGCAGAAGGATCACTTGTGCCCAGGAGTTTGAATTTGCTGTGAGCTAGGCCAATGCCACAGCATTCTAGCCCAGGCAATAGAATAAGACTCTCTCAAAAAAAAAAAAAAAAGAAAGAAAAAAGCCATGCTTTTACTTTTGTAGATATATAAGGAAGGAAAGCAAATGATATTTAAGACAGTTACAGAATGTAAAACCATTGTTTATGTCCTCCATTTATGAATTCTAGCTTGTTTTCTTTCTTCATCAGGTGAAGGGCCCTAGTGTTGGGCTTCTTGGTTTCTCCAAAGGAGGTGACCTGTGTCTCTCAATGGCTTCCTTCTTGAAGGGCATCACAGCCACTGTACTTATCAATACCTGTGTGGCCAACACATTAACTCCTCTGTATTACAAGGATATGATTATTCCTGATCTTGGCAATGACATAGGAAAACTAAAAGTCACTGAGTCGGGACATTTCACATTTTTGGAAATTTGGAACAATCCACTGGAGGAACCTGATGACCTAAGTCTTATTCCACTGGAAAAGGCCCAGGGACCCTTCCTGTTTATTGTTGGCACAGATGATCATAGCTGGAAGAGTGAACTCTATGCTCATATAGCCTCTGAAAGATTACAAGCCCATGGGAAGGACAGACCCCAGATAATCTGCTACCCAGAAACAGGTCATTGTATTGACCCACCTTATTTTCCTCCTTCTTTAGCTTCTGTGCACGCAGCATTCAACAAAGCAATATACTATGGAGGTGAGCCAAGGGCTCACTCAAGGGCACAGGTGGATGCCTGGCAACAAATTCAAGCTTTCTTTCATAAACATCTCAATGGCAAAAAATCTGTCAAGCACAGCAAAATATAACATTGTATCTACAGACCAGATACCATTAATAAAAATCCTATTCATACAACTTGTGTTGGATTTTCCAGAGCCCCAAGAACAAATCAGCTCAGCTTCCTTGTCATGTTCTACT
Organism: Perodicticus potto; assembly: GCA_963574655.1. Classification (NCBI taxonomy): domain Eukaryota; kingdom Metazoa; phylum Chordata; class Mammalia; order Primates; family Lorisidae; genus Perodicticus; species Perodicticus potto. Next base: position 20,739 of record CAUYRH010016944.1, on the reverse strand, counting down.
GGACTCTCACCCTTTGCAAGGTTCATCCATCTTTCCCTAGAACTTATCTTAATCTCATCTTTAGGACCAGTCTTAACCTTAAGCAAGAAAAATGGAAGAAGTGCTTGCCCACCTCTCTAGTGCTGACCTAGCTTCAGCCATGTGTCCCATTTCTGAGAATTGAGTTTCTGTATTGCTCTAGGGTCCCATATCCCCTTTGGGCCTTGACCGGCCAGGTCTGAGCCTTGGGCACTGACCCACTCCAGTCCCTTAAGGAATGGACTCTGCCTTATTCTTTTTCTCTTTTTTTGGTGCAGTTTGGCTGAGGCCGGGTTCAAACCTGCCACCCTTGGTATATGGAGCCGGCACCCTACTCACTGAGCCACAGGCACCGCCTAACTGCCTTATTCTTGCCAGTACACATTTCCTGAACATTTACTAAGGACTTATCCCTGAACCCTAGTCTGAAAATTGGGAGCATTGTACCTGTCACTATGCTTCCTTTATGTTTACCAACGATCTGGATTCCTGGTCACTATATGGTACTTACCTATCTAGAGGAATGCTTTGATGCCAAGATTTTTAGGACTTATACCTGTGGGTTGTGGCCTCATCGTTGGATGTCATGTTATAATTGCCAAATCAAACTTCCTTCCACACCATCTGGTCCTACTACCTTCTTACAGGGTAGGAATGGGACCCATCTTCCTCAGCCCACTGCAATGTACTGGGCACCATCTAGAGTTAGAAGAGACCAGAGTAGAGGGTCTTGCCTGAGTGCAAGAAAATTTTTCTGAGACTTCAGGGCACATTGTCACAGTTTTCTAGACACATACAAAATCTTTCACCAATTTGAGGCAAACAAATGCCTTTTAGATCTTAACTAATGAAAAGAAAGATTCCTTAGAGGTAACTTAATTGTTGAATATGGTGGTGTGTGCCTTCAGTCCCAGCTGCTCAGGAGTCTGAGGCAGGAGGATTGTTTGAGCCCCAGAAGTTTCAGGTTGAATTGACTTGTGATTGTGCCTCTGTACTCTAGCCTAGGTGACAGAGTGAGACCCTATGTAAAAACAAAACAAGTAAGACAAAACTAAAAAGAAAAAACCCACTGTATTGAGTGTAGTCATTTACCATGTAGTCTAATTTTATATGATGTGAATTCTGGGGGTCTCTGTTTTAAACTTTCTGCCAAGTGGACTTGCTGTTTTAGAAATGCTTTTGGGGGGTAGTGCCTGTGGCTCAAAGGAGTAGGACCCCGGCCCCATATACCAGAGGTGGCAGGTTCAAACCTGGCCCTGGCCAAAAACTGCAAAAAAAAAAAAAAAAAAAAAAAGAAATGCTCTTAGGATGGGAAATCACAGGAAGAAGTTATAAGGAAAGTGACTGAGAGGCTAAGAGAAGGGAGGGCCAAAAAGATAGACTAAGAAGCTATGCATGAGGATGATGACCAAACATCTCCACCTAATGAAACACTAGTAGGGGGGAGCAGCCCTAGCCCTCAATTTTTCACTGATAAAGCAGCCTAGAAATGCCCTACACTGACTAAAGATACTTGGTCACTTTCCCCTAAGAGTTGGCCATATGTGGCCACTGTCTAAGACTTTTGTTTCAAAAAGAATTTCAGATTGTTACAAAAGTCATCTAAAATATGATAAAACAATATTAATTAGAAGAGAGAGAAAAGATTCATAAAATGAAGCCAGAAATGAGGCTGATGGAATAGTCCTTATTATGAAGCCTTACACACTTGCCTCAATTGGGCCTCTCATTCAGTCATGGATTTTTTAGTGGTTTATGTAAGGTTATGCAGAATTTACAGCAATCAAAGTAAAAAGCAAAACTTAGAAATCAAGCCGGTTGTGGTATTATGTGCCTATATTCTCAGCTACTCAGGAGGCTGAGACAGGAGAATAGCTTGAGCTCAGGAGTTCAAGGCTACACGTGAGCTATAATGATGCCACTATACTCCGGCCTGGGTGACAGAGTAAGAACCTATAGCTCAAGAAAAAATTTTAAAAAGGGCCAGGTGCTGTGGTTCACACCTACAATCTTAGCACTGTGGAAGGCCAAGGCAGGAGGTGGCAGCTCAGACGTTCAACCAGCCTGAGCAAGAGCAAGACCAAGATCCTATCTCTACTAAAAATAAAAAAATTACCTGGGCATTGTGGCAAGCGTAGCCCAGCTATTTGGGAGGCTGAGGGAGAAGGATCATTTAAACACCTGAAGTTTCAGGTTGTTGTAAGCTTAGCTGAGGCCGTGTACTTACTTGGGTGATAGAGCAAGACTGTGTCTCAACAAAAAAAAAAGAAAGAAAGAAAGAAAAAAGATAGTCATACACTAAGAAACATGAAATGATATAAAGGGTAGTGCTATAATTTAGACATTGTTCTCTCCAAATCTCATGTTGAAATTTGATACCCGATGTTGGAGGCAGGCCTAGTGGGAGGTGTTTGGGTCTTAAGGCTTGGTGCTATCCTCTTGGGAATGAGTGAGTCCCTGCTCCATTAGTTCCTGAAAGAGTTCCCTGAGGACTGGTTGTTAAAAAGAGCACCTCCCCCCTCTCTCTTTGCAACTTTCTTGCCTTTAGATCTGCACACACCAGCTCTTCTTACTCTTCTGCTGTGAGTGGAAGCAGCTTGAGGCCCTCACCAGAAGTAAATGCTGGCACTATGCTGCTTTTACCGCCAGCACAACTACCAGCCAAAATAAACGAGTTTTCATCATAAATTACTGAGCCCCAGGTTTTCCTTTATAGCAACATAAATGGACTAGTGTCCTCAAGGATACCTCTGCCTTGGCTATAATATCCCAGGCTCCACTACTAACTGTGTAACTACATCATTGGGCTATTGTGATTAAATTAGACAATCCATGTAAATGCTTAACATATTCAAAATTTTAAATGTAGAATTATATTTTATTGTGATTTTTTTTTTTTTTTTTTTTTTTTTGCTTCAAAGATACTATGTTTTGCTTTTGTTCTTTTTCCAAACTGAAGGTTTTCGGCAGCCCTACCTTTGAGCAAGTTTATCAGTATCATTTTCCCAACAGTATGTGCCACTTCATGTCTCTGTGTCACCACATTCTGGTAATTCTTGGCAATATTTCAAACTTTTTCATGATTATTATACCTGTTACAGTGATCTGTGATCAGTGATATTTGATGTTACTATTACAATAGTTTTAAGGCTTCAAGAACTGTACCTATTAGGTTGGCCAAACCAACCCCGTCTTGAACTGAAAAGCCATTCTGTGACACTCTGTTACAGGTGTACATAACTCAGGTAAGAGAGACATACTTGTCAAGTCCTTGTCCAGTTACAGACCCACCAATGAGAAATATGCTGACACTGCAAACCTCTGACACTCTATTAAGAAGAGCCCACCAAGAAAGTCTCCCGATAATGAGGTAACATTTTTGACATCCTGATAAGAATGACAGTTTGGTGGTCTTTGATAGAAACCAGCTTATTACCCTCCCAGCCTCCTTCCCTAAACTCCACTAACATCCTTTAGATCTTAGCCCACTTGCACCCAAGTGTCAAACATTGCTGCCTCTGTTACACTTTGGTCTTGAGTGTTCTGATCTGTTTCTTTTCAGTTTTTACCTATCAGTACCCACAAACTTAAATATATGTTCTGACTGCCCCACCGATTAGCCATTCCCTCATCTCTTTCCCTCTCCTTGGGCCTCCCTATTCCCTAAGACACAACAATATTGTGTGGAAGGAAGAGTCACATGCTAGAAATGATTAAGCTTAGTGAGGGCCGGGTGTGGTGGCTCATGCCTGTAATCCTAGCACTCCGGGAGGCTGAGGTGAGTGGATAGCTTGAGCTCATGAGTTTGAGACCAGCCTGGGCAAAAGCGAGACCCTATCTCTACTAAAAATAGAAAAACTAAAGAAAGATGGAGACTTTACCTCTTTCATGTTTACTTGGATGGAGCTGGAACATACTCTTTTTAGCAAAGTATCTCAAGAATGGAAGAAAACGTATCCAATGTACTCAGCCCTACTATGAAGCTAATTTATAGCTTTCATATAAAGGCTATAACCCAGCTATAGCACAAGAATGTGGGGCAATGGGCAAGGGAGGGGAGGAGAGGGGGGAGGTTGGGGTGGATGGAGGGTAATTGGTGGGCCACACCTATGGTGCATCTTAGAAGGGTATAGGTGAAACTTAACTAAATGGCAGAATACAAATGTCTTCATACAATAAGAAAATGCCATGAAGGCTATGTTAAACAGTTCGATGAAAATATTTCAGATTTTATATGAAACCAGCACATTGTACCCCTTGATTGCACTAATGTACACAGTTATGATTTAATAATGAAAAAAAAATAGAAAAACTGAGGTAAGAGGATTGCTTGAGCCAGAGTTGGAGGTTGCTGTGACTATTATGCCATGGCACTCTACCCAGGGTGACAGTTTGAGACTCTGTCTCAGACAAAAAAGAAAAAGCAAATTTTATTGTCTCGGTACCCATAACACAGTGGTTACGGCCCCAGCCACATACACTGAGGCTGGCGGGTTGGAATCCAGCCCAGGCCTGCTAAACAACAATGATAACTGCAACAAAAAAATAGCTGGGCATTGTGGCGGGTGCCTGTAGTCCCAGCTGCTTGGGAGGCTGAGGCAAGAGAACTGTTTAAGCCTAGGAGTTTGAGGTTGCTGAGAGCTGTGACACCACGGCACTCTACAGGGGGAGACATAGTGAAACTCTGCCTTAAAAAAAAAAACTTAGTGAGGAAGGCATGCTAAAAGCCTGGATAGGCCAAAAGCTAGGCCTTTTGCATCAAATAGTTAGCCATGTTGTGACTGCAAAAAGAAAAGTTCTTGGCTTGGTGCCCGTAGCTCAGAGGTTAGGGCCCTGGCCACATACACCAGGGCTAGAGGGTTCAAACCGGGCCCACGCCTGCTAAACAACGACAACTACAACAAAAAAATAGCCGGGCATTTTGGTGGGTGCCTGTGATCCCAGCTACTTGGGAGGCTGAGGCAAGAGAATTGCTTAAGCCCAAGGTTTCTGTGAGCTGTGATGCCACAACACTCTACTGATGGCGACATTGTGAGACTCTGTCTAAAAAAAAAAAGAAAAGTTCTTGAAGGGAATTAAAAGGGCTACTCCAAAGAATACATGAATGATAAGAAAGCTAAACATTGGCTCGGCGCCTGTGGCTCAACGGGCTAAGGCGCCAGCCACGTACACCTGAGCTGGCGGGTTCGAATCCAGCCCGGGCCCGCCAAACAACAGTGATGGCTGCAACCAAAAAAAGGCTGGGCGTTGTGGCAGGCGCCTGTAGTCCCAGCTACTTGGGAGGCAGAGGCAAGACACTCGCTTGAGCCCAGGAATTGGAGGTTGCTGTGAGCCATGATGCCACTATATCCAGGGTGACAGCTTGAGGCTCTGTCTCAAAAAAAAAAAAAAGAAACACATAACAATACAAAAATATACCTTAAAAATGTAATAAAATCAACAAACTAAAAAAAAAAAAAAAGAAAGAAAGCTAAACATCCTCATTGCTGATATGGAGAAAGTTTTAGTAGTCTGGATAGAAGATCAAAACAACAATTTTCCCATAAGCCAAAACATAATCCAGAGCAAAGTCCCTGTTCTCTTCAATTCTATGCAGACTGGGAGAGGTGAGGAAAGTGCGAAAGAAAAGCTTGAAGCTAGCAGATGTTGGTTTATGAGGATTAAGAAGCTATCTCCATAACATAAAAGTGCAAGATGAGGTAGCAAATGCTGATGCAGAAGCTGTAGCAAGTTATCCAGAATAAATAGCCAAGATAATTGATGAAGGTGGCTACAGGAAAACAGATTTCACTGCCTTCTATTGGAATAAGATGTCATCTGGAACTTCCATAGCTACAGAGAAGAAGTCAATGCCTGGCTTTAAAGATTCAAAAGACCAGTTCTTTTTTAGGGGCTAATTTGTGATTAAGTTGATAGCAATGTTCATTTACCATTCCAAAAATCCTAGGAACCTTAAGAATTATGCTAATGACAGCTCTCTGTTTCCAGCATGGTTTACTGAACATTTTAAGCCCACTGTTGAGACTGTTGCTCAGGAAAAAAGATTCCTTTCAAATGATTGCTGCTCATTGACAATGCACCTTATCACCCAAGAGCTATAATGAAGATGTACAGGGAGATTAATTTTTTTTTTTTTGCCTTTTAACACAACATTCATTTTGCAGCCTATGGAACAAGGAGTAATTTCTATTTGCAAATCATGTTATTTAAGAAATACATTTCAAAAGGTTATAGTTGCCATAAGAGAGTCCTCTGATGAGTCTACAAAAAGTTAAAACCTTCTGAAAAGGATTCACCATTCTAGAGACCATTAGGAACATTTTGTGATTCATGGGAGGTCAAAATTTCAACATTAACAAGAGTTTGGAAGAAGTTGATCCCAAACCTCATTTTGACTTTGAGGGGTTCAAGATTAACTGTAGATTTGGTAGAAATAGCAAGAGAACTAGAATTAAAAGAGGAGCCTTAAGCTATGACTGAATTGCTGAAATCTCCTAATAAAATTTAAATGGAAAGGAAGTTTTTTTATGGATGAGCAAAGGAAGTAGTTTCTTATGATGGAATATGCTCCTGGAGAAGATGCTGTGAACATGGTTGAAATGGCAACAAAAGATTTAGAATAGTACATAAACTTAGTTGATAAAGCAGCAGCAGGATTTGAGAGGAATGATTCCAATTTTGAAAGAAGTTCCACTATGGGTAAAATGCTATCAAACACCATCACATACTATAAAGAAATCTTTTGTGAAAAGAAGGGTCAGTCAACATTAAACTTCATTGAGTGGAAAAAACACTCAATTTTTTTTTTTTCTCTCAGCATAGCAACAACACACAATACTTCTGTGATCAAGCAGTCAGTTCTGTAGTGGACACCAGCTGGGTGTCCTTCAATGCAATTCTGCCATTATCTGGAGATAGCAAGAGATCCCACCGATTGGTCCTACAAGACTGATCCCTCCCTTCCTTCCAGTTGCAAGTCTAACCCTCCAGAAGTACTGACCAACTGGCTTCAAGTTGAAGTTCCCATGACCCCCTTCTTAAGCTTGATTAATTTGCTAGAGCAGATCACAGAACTCAGGGAAACACATAACATTTGCAGGTTTGTATAAAGGTTATTACGAAAGATACAAATGAAGACATGTACAGGGAGAAGGGGCATAGAGCTTCTGTGCCTTGCCTGAACATGCCGCCTTCCAGGAACTTCCACATGTTCAGCTATCCAGAAGCTCTCCGAACCCTGTTCTTGCGGGTTTTATGGAATCTTCGTTACCAGTGATTGGTTAAATCATTGATCATTAGTGATCAACTTAACTTTTAGCCCTTCTCCCCTCCCTGGACTTTTAGGGGAGAGGTTGGTGCTGAAAGTCCCAACACACTTCGGCATTAGATATAGTTTCAAATCATATCTAATTGTTTATTCCTTTGTTATTAACATTCTCATGCTGTCATTTTAGTTTTATAATACAACTTGATATCAAAAAAAAAAAAAAAAGAAAAGAAAGTCCCGACACGCTAACCCTGTCTTGGTCCTTCTGGTGACCAGCCCTCCTGAAGCTGTCTTGAGGCTGCAAGCCATATGTCAAGTCACTAGCATGCAAAAACACATCACTTTGGATTTTAAAAGTTGTATGTCAGGAAACAGAGTTGAAGACAAAGTATACGTTTCACAATATCACATTGTCTTGTTTTAAGAAATTGCCACAGCCACCCTAGCCTTCAGCAACCATCACCCTGATAAGTCAGCAGCCATTAACACTGAAGCATGACCTTCTACCTCCAAGAAGATTACTACTCATGGAAGGCTCAGATAATCATTAGCATTTTTTTACCAATGAAGTATTTTTAATTAAGGCATATATTTTTATATGTAAGGCCATTGCACCCTTTAACAGACTACAGGATAAACTTTTATTTGCACTGGGAAACAAAAAAATGTATATGACTTGTTTTATTGCAATATTCACTTTATTGTGGTGGTCTGGAACCAAGCCTGCAATATCTCCAAGGTATGCCTGTTTTATCTTATTATTATTTCAGGTGAGGAAATTAAGGCCCAGGAGAATTAAGAAGCATGCCTAGTTGACAGGAGAGCTGAGTCAGTCCACATTTAAAGCCCATGGCTTTCATTGACCATTTGGCTCACTGCCTTCCAACCTGAGGGGAGACACTGGAATAGTTAAAAGCTACATGATGGACTCAGTGCCTGTAGCTCAGTGGTTAGGGCGCCAGCCACATACACAGGAGCTGGCGGGTTCAAATCCAGCCTGGGCCTGCCAAACAACTACAACCAAAAAATAGCCAGGCATTGTGGCGGGCGCCTGTAATCACAGCTATTTAGGAGGCTGAGACAAGAGAATTGCTGAAGCCCAAGAGTTTGGGTTGCTGTGAGCTGTGATGCCACAGCTCTCTACCCAGGGCAACATAGTGAGACTCTGTCTCAAAAAAAAAAAAAAAAAAAAGCTGCACGATGGGGACCACTGGAAGGTTAAGAGAAATTTAGGGTCACATAATGGAGGCTCCATATGTCAAATTATAAGGTTGAGATTTGAAATGATAAGAAATAAGTAATCATTTTTTCATGTTAATGTGAGGATACAAACAACTAGGTTATAATATTTGCATTTGTTAGGTAGAATACCTCTTATAGTTGTGTGCTGCACCCAAAAGGTGTGCCATACACCCTTATAATTGTGTCCATTAGGTGGGAGCACACCCATCCTCCTCCCTTCTCTCTTCTTCCCCTCCCCCCCATAAGTAATCATATTTAATATACAATATTGATTTTTTTAAGGGCTATCCATTTTTTCTTTTTGCAGTTTCTGGCCGGGGCCGGGTTTGAACCCGCCACCTCCAGTATATGGGGTCGGCGCCCTACTCCTTTGAGCCACAGGCTCCACCCTCAATTTTTTCTTGAACCTTATCAGCTCAAAGCACCTGAAGCTGTCAACCTGAAACAATCAAAAATCAAATCCAGTCTTAAAGGGTTTGTTCAAGTGAAAAGCTGGAAATGGCCACTTGGAAACACGCATTTTAGACAAAACAGGGTCAGTGCTCTGAAGTTAAAATCTGGTTTATATGGGCAGAAAATAAATGTAGCAGAATTATAACGTTTTCTGTACAAGGCTGGTTTATGAGTTACAATGATTAGTTACAGGTTTTTTTTCTTTTCCATGCATCTTGTTTTCATTTCCTTTCCAATTTATTTACTTATTATTTATTTTGGAGACAGAGACTCTACTGTTGCCCTGGGTAGAGTGCCGTGCTGTCACAGCTCACAGCAACCTCCAACTCTTGGGTTTAAGCAATTCTCTTGCCTCAGCCTCCCAAGTAGCTGGGACTACAGGCGCCTGCCACAACACCTGGCCATTGTTTTTGGTTGCAGTTGTCATTGTCGGTTTTACCAGGCCTGGGCACCGCCTCCTTTCCAATTTAAAAGGGTGCATTTAACTTTCCCTCTTAGATAATTGGATAGCCATAAAGTCTTTGAGAAAGGTAAAAAGGACGTCAATCTATAATAATGATCAGCACTTACGAGGGAAGGGGTCTTCTGGTGTTCTTTAGTCATTTTTCAACATTTAACAAAACAGCATAGGTAAGGAAAAAAGTTAATCTATAATCAGAGAAACAAAGGTTACAGCTGCCTCTTTACATGATTCAGGTCTCATAGTCACATTCTATTAAGGCTTAAAATTTTTTAAAATTCCAACAGCTTAGACTTTGAATTACTTATAACACTTTTTAAAAAGAGCAACAAACAGCAAATTAGAAAATGTAACCAAATTCATTTCATTGTTCTGCTCTTGTCTGTACCCCCGATGCCTTTGAATGCCCTTCTATCAGGATGAGAAAGGCCAACAATTTTGTAAGCAAATACATGTTTCTTCCAACCATTGATCATTTTAAAAATATTTCCCAAACTTGTTACATACTTCAGGTGAAAACACAGAGACTTCTTAATTCTTTCATAGTATCATGACTGAGCTATTTTATATTCATTTTTAAATGGCCTTTTTTTTTTGGAGACAGTCTTATTCTGTCACCCTGGGTAGAGAGTTGTGGCATCATAGCTCACAACAACCTCAAACTCCTGGCTTTAAGCCATCCTCCTGCCTCAGATTCCCAAGTAGCTGGGATTACAGGTGCTCACCAGAAGGCCTAGATAATTTTTCTATTTTTAATAAAGACTGACTAAGGCTGATCTCACTCTTGCTCAGGCTGATCTCAAAGTCCTGAGCTCAAGCAGTCCACCCACCTCAACCTCCTAAAGTGCTAGGATTACAGGTGTGAGCCACCATGCCCAGTTTAAATGGCCTTTGAACCCAAGGAAGATAAAAGAGACTGGACTCAGTGGCTAAGCCTGTAATCCTAGCACTTTTGTTACTGGAAGTTCAGTGCTTGTCCTACAGGCCAAATCAGTGAAAACAAAGGACAAGGACAAATGGTTTGAGGTAAAAAAAAAAAGAGAGACATTTATTAATTTGCCAGCAAATGAGGACAGGAACAAGGGTCTCAAAAGACCACCATCCTGTCTTTGAACAGATATACAGGGCTTTGGCTGGCCCCAAATACCGAGGGCGGCGGGTTCAAGCCGGGCCCCAGCCAAACTGCAACAAAAAAATAGCCAGGTGTTGTGGCAAGTGCCTGTAGTCCCAGCTGCTCGGGAGCTGAGGCAAGAGAATCGCCTAAGCTCAGGAGTTGGAGGTTGCTGTGAGCTGCCATGGCACACTACCGAGGGCAACAAAGTGAGACTCTGTCTCAAAAATATAAACAAACGGGAGGGGGGAAATAATGTAATGAAGAATAATAAAATACATGTATTCAAAAAAAAAAAATATATAAACAAACAAACAAACAAAAAAAGAAATACAGGGCTTTTTAACAGGGGGATTTTTCTGAGGTTGGCTTGGATCTACATGACCAGTATCATGTTAGGGCTTTGAGCTATTGTTGGTGGTAGTTTAGGTAGACTTTTGTCTAGACAATTCCATTGAGCCATCTCCTGTGTGAGCTGTGATGCTACAGCACTCTATCCAGGTTGACAGCTTGAGGCTCTGTCTCGAAAAAAAAAAGACTGTAACCATCGATATTACAACAATGTAGAGCCATAGGCATAAACAGTAATCAAAGTCTGCTTTTTTATAAAAGTATAGATATAACCAAAATCAACCAGCCATTGTTTCCTAACTCCCTTGCTGCTGTAACTCGTCACTGCTAATGGCACTCTCCTCCCTGAGATATGCATGATTTGTAACACTCCCCACCCACTATTTCTATAGATACCATTGCTGTTGTAAATCCCAAGACTTGTGATTCTATACATAACATTGCTGTCATAAATCTTAGGATTAATCTCTAAGGTGTTTTTCACACTCTGTATTCTGGAGACTTACTGATGCCAACTAGATGGCATGGGCATGGGATCCAATAGCCCTGATACCCCCTACCCAGGAAGGGTCCCAACTGAGAAGATAATTTTTGCATCTCAACCCTATCAGCTCATCCCCCACCAAATAGCCCATCCAATTCCCTAGACTATCTTCACAAATCCTTACTACCCATTTCTCAGGGAGATTGATTTGAGAACTCCTTCCCATCTCCTTGAATGGCACCTGTGATATTAAGCTTTCTCTGCTATAAGCCAACCATTGTCTTAGTGCATTGGTTTCCTGTTGAGCAGTAGGCAATGAACCTGGTTGGTCTGTAACAAAACCCTGTCTCTACAAAAAATGGAAAAATTAACCGGGCGTGGTAGCATGTGCCTGTAGTCCTACCCTACTTGGGAGCCTGACACAAGTGGAGTTGAAGGTTGCAGTGAGATATGATGATGCCACTGTGTTTTAGTTCTGGGTGACAGAGCAAGATCTTGCCTAAGCCTGATTGAAAGAGGCCACGTATACTACGTTCTTGCCAAATTCCTTTCCTTGCTTGAAATAATCTTTGCCCCTTTTTCTCAAAGAAAAAAAAAATCTATAGAAGGGAGTACTTTTTCAAGTGCTAACATGCAGATATGCATAAAATCCAATATTCATATGCTTTCAGTGATAGATATGTTAGATCCAGAAATAGGACATGTAACAATTATGATTTTATTTATGGGTAAGAGGAATAAGATTTGAAAATGGGATTCCCCCCATTCAGGATTCATATATATAACCCTATTCCTTGACAAGCAGTTTAATGAAATGTATTCACTTTGGTTAATTAACCTTATTTTACACATGCATTTTTTTTTCCAGTTTTTGGCTGGGGCTGGGGTTGAACCCACCACCTCCGGCATATGGGGCCGTTGCCCTACTCCCTTGAGCCACAGGCGCCGCCCTTACATATGCATTTTAATTAAGAATTCTATAGTAGAAATTTTAAATTACATATATTGATATGTTCTTTACTGTAAAAGATTCAAGAAATACAAATAAAAGTGCCTCTTAATTCATTTTTCAATTCCAGTCTTCTCCCAAGGATCATTACTGTTACCAACTTGAGGTGTACCCTTTCAGAACCATTTTGTATGCCTATACATACAAATAACATGAATGAAAAAATATGGTTTTATTTTTGTGGGTTCAATGCCTTCTTTTAAAAAAAATGAGTGTTATATAATGTAAGCTTTTTTATGCATACAAAAATACACATTGTTAATGTGTAGCAGGCCACAGGACAATAGAGCTTATTTCTTCAGACTATATGCATTTGTAGTTTAGCTTTCTGACTGAAAAGCAAAATTTGTGCTTTCTCTTCTCCAGTCCCCCATCCCAACTTGGAGGGTTTTAGGGCTTTGTGGGCATTCAAATCAGGGGGCTTTCTCTAGTTTCTATTCTCAGTCCCTCCCATTTTATAGTTCAATTCAATGTCTCATTTGAAACGTTTAAACTTTAACCTTGACTGTCTTTCATAACCGGGGCAAAGATTGTTTTCAAGCGAGGAAAGGAATTTGGCAAGAACGTAGCATACGTGGCCTCTTTCAATCAGGCTTAGGCAACAGTGACCCCTGGTGGCCAGTGAAGGGTTTTAGCGAAGGTGACAGGTTAGCATTTTCTGTCAAATCAAGAACGAACTTCTCCACACGTCGAAGGGTAAACTCACGATGAGATCCTGCCTCTTTCAAGGGGTCTCACCACACGACCTCCAAGAGCGCAAACGGCCGTAGCACCCCCTAAGTCGCCCCTTATCTCAGCCCTTTGCTAAGCGGAGCCCCAGGCACCAGCCCAGGCACTGTCGGGTGGTCCGGCAAGATCCTTCCCCGCGCGGCCACGTCCTGCCCGGCTGGGCCCTTCTCGCGAGCGCTGACCCTCCTGGCTGCTCTTTGACCCGGGTCAAAGAAGCTACGATCGCCGCAGCATGTGGTGGGCGGTGCCGGCAGCGCTCCGAGCCTCGGAGGTTCTCCTACAGCCCCGGAGGTCGATGTCCACATAGTCCTTTTTCTCCCTAAAGGCCGTGACCCTGACCGTCACGCCCAAGATTGGACTGGCCGATGAGCTCCTGGATATTAAAGTGGAAGGTTTAGGCCCGGGAGAGCGGGTGACCCTGCGGGCGTCCGCCGTCAGCTACCGAGGCCGCTTCTTCCACTCGCTGGCCCATTACGAGGCGGACAGCCAAGGGAGACTGGACCTGGCCCGCGACCGGGCTCTGGGCTGCGACTTCTCCGGGGTGGAGCCCATGGGACTCCTGTGGATTCTCACGCCCCCCAGGTTGGAGGATCCCAGCCTCAGCTGGATGCCCAGGCGAGTGATGAAAACCTCCTTCAAAGTGGAGGTGACGGTCCACCTCGAGCTGGCGGGGCGGGCGGCCCGGCGCTGGCCTCCGCCCAGGTGCAGCGCTGGTTCTCCTCTCCCGGGCTGCGCCGCACTTCGCTGCAGGCCGGCAGCCTGCGAGGTGTCTTCCTGCTGCCCGCAGGGCCAGGGGCCTTTTCCGCCGAGGGCCTGGCTACGCGTTGACGGTGCTGACTGGCTGGCCTGTGAAAAGCTAGTTTGCCTGGCTAACTAGTCATCAGAAAACAAAGCGAGCTTCTTCTTTTTTTTTTTTTTTGAGACAGAGCCTCAAGCTGTCACCCTGGATAGAGTACTGTGGCATCAAGCTCACAGCAACCTCCAATTCCTGGGCCCAAGAGAGTCTCTTGCCTCCGCCTCCCAAGTAGCTGGGACTGCAGGCCCCGCCACAACGCCCGGCCATTTTTGGTTGCAGCCGTCATTGTTGTTTGGCGGGCCCAGGCTGGATTCGAACCTGCCATCTCAGGTGTACGTGGCTGGTGCCTTAGCCGTTGAGTCACAGGCGCCGAAACGCAAAGCGAGCTTCTTATTTCCTTTATTTTGTCTCCCAAACATAGCGTTGTACATTCATTCCTTCCTCTAAAAAGCAAGCTAAATTGAACCTGTTTGAATATCTCTCTTCTGCCCCCTGCCCACCTTCCAAACTCCTAAGCGCAGCAGACCCTCTTCCACTTGAGCATACACCTTGCATGTTTTCTAAGTATAAAATTGCTGTAAAGTTTCCAGCATTAAGTGCTTGTTTACCATCTCTACTAAGCAGAGCTTTGTGTTACTCTAGCTTCTCCTGTTATTTCTTGTTAAAACTGGCAAGAATAATTTAACATTTCTTGTCTAAAATGACAAGAATACAAGACTTTCATTGGTACAGATTGAGTATCCCTAATCTAAAGTGCTTCGGACCACAAGTATTTAAGATTTCAAATTTTTTCAAGATTTTGGAATATTTGCATACACATAATGAGCAATCTTAGGGATGAAACCCAAGTCTAAACACAAAATTCATTTATGTTTCATATACACCTTATACGCATAGCCTGAAGATAATTTTACAATACTTTAAAATATATATATTTTTCTTTTTAGATAGAGTCTCACTATGTTGTCCTTGGTACAGTGCTGTGGCGTCACAGCTCAAAGCAACCTCCAACTCCTGGGCTCAAGCGATTCTCCTTCCTCAGCCTGCCGAGTAGCTGAGACTATCGGCGCCCGCCACAACATTCGGCTAATTTTTCCATTTTTAGCGTAGACGGCTTCTCGGTCCTTCTGCCTCGGCCTCCCAGAGCGCTAAGAGCGCTAAGATTATCGGCGTGAGCAACCGCGCCCGGCTGAGAGGGGGACTGAGAACCTTCTTTTAAGAGAGGGGCAGCTTTACGAGGATATTCTTTTTTTTTTTTTTTTGAGACAGAGCCTCAAGCTGTCGCCCTGGATAGAGTGCCGTGGCATCACAGCTCACAGCAACCTCCAGTTCCTGGGCTCAAGCGAGTCTCTTGCCTCCGCCTCCCAAGTAGCTGGGACTACAGGCGCCCGCCACAACGCCCGGCCATTTTTTGGTTGCTGCCGTCATTGTTGTTTGGCAGGCTGGGCTGGATTCGAACCCGCCAGCTCAGGTGTACGTGGCTGGCGCCTTAGCCCGTTGAGCCACAGGCGCCGAGCCGAGGATATTCTTAAGTTTTAAACTTTAAGCTGGTATGTCACGGAGACAAGCTACAATTACTTTAGGCAAGGAAAAGCACACCCCCTGGCCGTCCGTGTTCAGTTAAACTCTGGAACCCTCGCGACGCAGGCAGACACCGGATTGCCAGCCGCAGCCCGGCGGGAGGACCTCCTTGTCGGGGCCGCTGTCCCACAATGCCCCGCTCGCGCCACCCTAAGGGCGGAGAGAAAGGACCGCCGCCGGGGATGGCATCCGCAGAGAGCGCCGAGGAGTGCGCACGCGCACTGACCCCGGCGGGCCCTAGCAACCAGAGCAGTGACAGTAGCAACCGCCGGAATGGTGAGTACCCTTCGGGCCTCGTAGCCAATGCCGAGAAGAGATTGGGAGTAGAAAAGGGTGACCGTGGCGTGCTGAGGGTCGGGGGTGTCCTCGAAAAGCAGAAGGCAGCAGGTAGCGGACTCTAGCTCTGTGGAGTCAGAGGCCTCTGGCGGAAAAAGAAGACCTGGCAGGGGGTGGTATGGGGTGAGGGCGGCCCGAGGTGGATTGGAGGTTAGGTTAAGGTGGAGGGACTCTGACTCAAGAAAAAGAGGGCGAAGAGCAGGAAATTCTGCGAAAAGAGCAGATTGGAGTGGAGGTGGTGATGGGCAGGAGAGTGAGGATAAACATGTCTCTCTACGTAGAAGTAATTTAAGTTTCTTCCTGGTGAGATGAAGGGAAGGGCTGGTTCCCAGAGGGGTCTGTGTAACACCTATTGCAGCAGCATTCATAACCTGTGATGTACCCAGGTTGTTTTTGAATGACTGTAAGTGCAGTTATTAGGTAACACTGTAAAACCACTCTGATGGGTATACAGAGGGTGCCAAAAAAAGTAAACACATTTTAAGAAAGGATAAAATTGTATGAAAATTGTAATTCTCAATATATGCCGATGACAAAAGATGAATACAAGTCACGTTTGAGCGCCTGTTTTAACTGCAGAAGTCAAATGTGACTTGAGTATTACAATTTTATTTTATTTTATTTATTTGTTTATTTATTATTATTTTTGAGACAGTCTCACTTTGTCACCCTCAGCAGAGTGCCAAGTGCCGTGGTGTCACAGTTCACAGCAACCTCAAACTCTTGGGCTTAAGTGATTCTCTTGCCTCAGCCTCCCTAGTAGCTGGGATTACAGGCACCCACCACAACCCCTGGCTTTTTTTTTTTTTTTTTTAGAGACAAGGTCTGACTCTTGCTCAGGCTAGTGTCGAACTCCTGAGCTCAAGCAATCCACGGGTATTGCAATTTTAATACAATTTTTTCCTTTCTTAAAATGTGTATACATTTTTTACCCTCTGTATTAGGGATTTTTTTCAAATTTCACCATGAAAAAGTATGGACTTGTCCTAATGTAGATTATGAAGTTTAAATATGATTGGAGAGTTCAGGAATGTGCAACACACCTCAAGTGATTCCAGACTTTGAGGATGTCCCACTACACTTTGAGAAATGCAGCTGCCTCATTAGGTTTGAAATCTACCAATCCAATCAGTTCATTATGAAGTAATGATTTTACCTAGTGATGCCCCTCAGCTACTTGAAGTGTGAACTCCCTTGCTTACATACTTGGTAGTTCCAACTAGTAGTTTAAAAAGAGTTACAGACCCAGCCAAAACTATTTAGCAAAGTATATGATTATTCTTCCAGATGGAGATGTTTATGAAAAATAACTATAATTGTGTTATTTTTGTGATTCAGATGCTATACAAGTGAGCAGAAATTGAGCCCAGGAGATTGAAATGATGAGGAAGTCATGCCCGCCCTCAACCACAAGATTAAATACCATTCTTTTAAAAGTAGTTTCCCCCCTTGCTCTCCTTACTTTATTCCACAGGCAGTTAGCTGAAAACCACTGTCTAGGAAAGCTAAAAGTTCTGGAACCTAGGTTTATATTCAGGTGAAGAAAGATTCAGCCCCAAGTAATTATGAAAGTTCGAGCCATGGGGATTATTGAAAAATTTCAAATAGAGAATCAGAACCACTGCAGTGGTGCATCACTTAATGGAGATAATGTTCTGAGAAATTCATCATTAGGCAGTTTTGTCCTGCAAACGTTATAGACTGTACTTACACAAACCCAGATGGTATAGCTTACTACACACCTGGGCTACATGGTGCTGTCTGTTGCTCCTAGGCTACAAACCTATACAGCATGTGACTATACTGAATACTGTATGCACTTGGAATGCAATACTGTTTATTTTTCTAAACATAGAAAAGGTACAATACAAATATGGTATTATACAAATATACAATATGTGTGGCATATACAAATATGGTATATATAAATATGGTCTCATGGCACTCCCATCATATATGTGGTCCACAGTTGACTGAAATGTCATCATGCACTGCATGACTATAATTACATGTATTAGCTGAGTCTGCACACTGCTAGACCTAGGACCCTCCAGAAATATAGGCCCAGATGGTATTTCAGTTTTTAAAATATTGGCTTCCAATGTCTTAAAAATGATCATATTTCACATTAAAACCAAGATTTTGGCATCTCTGAAAAATTAGAAATACCATGTTTTACCATTAGACATTTTGGTTTTTACATATTAGTATTACCAGAATATATTTGGCAGTGTCTTTTCTTTTTCAGTGGTACGTAAAGTAAGGATGATACTTACAATTAAGGAAGTTTTTATATTTGAAGAAGTATGGTATTAGGGTAACTCTTTTCCCCTACTCTCACCAATTGTCTGGAACTGAGTAAAGATAATCCTCTTTATGTGGGCTCTATGCTTACCTAGCCAGCTTTACCCATGAATGATGTTCTCTTGATCCTTTAGGCACTTGAATTTTTGACTCCTACTATCTATAGGGGAACCAGTGACCTTATACCAATTCATATTGCCACAGTAGACAGCTAGATTGTTTCCAACTGTGCCTCCACAAACAATGTTGTGGCAAAAATGTGCCTTTTTATGGATCCCTCTGGGAAACACACCCAGGAATAGTATTGCTCCTTCATAGGGTCTATACATACTTAATTTCCCTAGGCATTGTAAGACTGCTTTCCAGAATGGCTCAACCAATGTTAGCTTTCTCCAGCAATGCATGAGAAATCCCATTTCTCTACATGCTCTCTGACTTTCTAACTTTTGGCCAGCCTGAGGATGTACTTAGCATCCCGTTGTTTACTTTGCAGTTTTCTGATTTTCAGTGAATTCAAACACCTCTTGATAGTCTTATTAGTTATCTTGGTTTCAGTTTCTGTGTATTGTCTGTTCATATTTTTGCCAACTTTTCCACTTTTCTTTTTCTTTTTGAATTTTAGAAGTTCCTTGTGTATTCTAGATGTTAGTCCTTTGTTGGTTTCATGTCGAAAATATCTTCCACTTTTAGTGCTAACTTCGTCAGTGGTGTTCATTACTTGCTGAACTTCATTTGCTCTAATATTTTGTTAGTTTATTCTACTAGGTTTTCTATATAATGATCATCTGCACATAGTGACAATTTTATTTTTTCCTTTTAATCATTCCAATTTGTATTTCTTTTTATCATAGATCTTTATCATTGATAAAGACATTCTGTACCATGTTAAGCAGTAGCAGTGATAGTGGGCATCCTTAATGCATTTGAAATCTTTTTTTTTTTTATTGTTGGGGAATCATTGAGGGTACAATGAGCAAGGTTATACTGCTTGCATTTGCTGGGTGAAGTCCCTCTATTAATATGAAATCTTTTTTTTTGAGACAGAGTCTCATTTTGTCACCCTGGCTAAAGTGCAGTAGTATCATAGCTCACAGCAACCTCAAACTCTTGAGCTCAAGTGTTCCTCTTGCCTCAGCCTCCCAAGGAGCTGGGACTACAGGCGCCTGCCAGAAACCTGGGTACTTTTTAGACATGGGGGTCTTGCTCTTGGCTCAGGCTGGTCTCAAACTCCTTAACTTAAACAATCTTCCTGCCTTGGCCTCCCAGAGTGTTAGGATTAGAGGTGTGAGCCACAGTACCTAGACTACAAACACTTTCTTATCATTTAGAATTTTTATTTTGTACTTATTGATAGAGTTCTTTTAAATATATTTAGACATATCAATTCTTATGTCAGTCATCCTTTATAAACATGAAGTGGAATATGTGTATGTGAAATAAAATGGTTAATGTTTTTCTAAGATTTTACCATTGCCATTTGGCCACAGTAATTGTAAATTGTTCCTGATTATAAGATGCATCCAAATTTCACTGTTAAAATGTGAAAAATATTTGGATCTTAGAATCAATGAAATAAGATATATTTTAATAGCAGGTATTGAAAGCTATGTATTTTTTGTAAACCAAGTGGGTATGAAGCATTATATCAGCGGTTCTCAACCTGTGGGTCACAATCCTTTGTACCAATGAAAATACATCATGGCATTAGGAAGGTTGAGAACCACTCCATTATATAATGATTTTCTTAAATTCTTTGAGAGATACTTAAATAAGTCATTCTCATTTCAGGAAGTAAAAACACCCCCAACACCTGCTTTGTATATAAATTCTCAAAGAAATCAATCCTTTTAATAGTAGAAACCAAGGTTAGTAATTATTGCATGAAAATTGAATCAATAAATCATGCCAATAGAGATAGACGTGTTTTTTCTTTTCTTAAAGGCAAAAGCAACAACAATCAAAGAAGCCCTAGCCAGATGGGTGAGTACATGAATTTTCCCTTCTTTTAGAAATCATACAAGGAAAATTTTTGGATAGTTACTTAAATCTGATCATTCAATACAAGAAATTCTTGCTGAAACTATTCAGCTCTCTTGATTCTGGTGGTGGATATATGAACCTACACAGGTGATAAAATTGTATAGCATTTAATACACATTCATACATACAAATGAGTATAAGTAAATTTAGGAAAATAAAATTAAAATTGGTGGATTGTATCAGTAGCAGTACCCTCATTATGATATTATAGTATAGTTTCATAGAATGTTACCATTTGGGGAAACTGGGAAAACTGCGTAAGCTATCACTCTGTATTGTTTTTTATAACTAAGAGATCTTCAAATATCTTAATAAAAATTTCAATTAAAAAATCTGACCATTAGGCTTGGTGCCTGTGGCTCAAGGGGCTAAGGCGCCAGCCACGTACACCTGAACTGGCGGGTTCGAATCCAGCCCGGGCCCACCAAACAACAATGGTGGCTACAACCAAAAAATGGCCAGGTGTTGTGGCGGGCGCCTGTAGTCCCAGCTACTTGGGAGGCAGAGGCAAAAGAGTCGCTTGAGCCTAGGAATTGGAGGTTTCTGTGAGCTGTGATG
>CAUYRH010016942.1:0-83612 GCA_963574655.1 Perodicticus potto | reverse complement strand
AAAAGTTTATTTCACCAAGGACTAATCCTTTGTTGACCTTCAAATTTAAACTATTCTTTCATGTCTGTCTCATAAGAGAAGAACACGAAAACTACATTGCTTCTGTCGTAGTTTCTACTTTTTTAAGCACTCTTGTAGTAGCAACTGGTTCAAAATACTGCTTTGTTTCAAAGCATGAAGTTTAGATGTATCTTCACTGACAATGGGAACATTTTCATTTTGTTCCTGAGATGTCAGGTCACTTTCACTGTCAGTGTACACAGGAGAGTGTTGTTTTCATAGGTTGGAAAATAATACTCAAGATGATCCCATGTCTTTCTCTCAGGAAGCAGTGAAGTATGTTTAGTTTCTTGCATGTGAGTCCTTAAGTCTGCTTTGGATTTGAACTTCATGTGGTAGCCATAACATCTACACTGGTGAACTTGCCTCCGAATGAAATTGACCAATTTCACTTGCTGATAGAAATTTAATCCAAGTTCTAATTTTATTTTGAGAAGATCAAATTTGTGTGTGTCCTCCATGTGGACATACAATTTCTTCATTGCTTCTGCTTGCTTTTCACAAAATAAGCAGATAGCAGAGGCAGGGTGTTCTTCCCAATCAGACCAGTCCTCTTCCTGATGTAGGTCTAGCAACTCCCGATCATCTTCCAGCTGAACTTCTTCCCACGATTTTCCGAGTTCCAAGTAATTGATGACATAAAATCAGTCATAGACTCTGTTCTTAGGATTGATCCTACGATGCTGTTTTTTCCTCATGTGATCTTTAAGTGTATTTTTGTCCCTAAAGGTTTTCTCACAGTACAAACACTGCAAACTGTCAAGCTTTTTCCGTAACATACACAGAAATTCATTGCAATTTACAATGTTGTCTGGCAATCCAATGTTGAAAGCATGTTCTCTGGCCATGTGGTTCAAAAGAACAGATTTGTTTCCAAGGAATTCTCCATTGCAAAACATACAAATGCCATGAAAATTGGTATCATTTTGTTCTTGCTGCTGCTGTTCTAGAATTTCTTTCAGTCTCTGTTTCTGAAGCTCTCTCTAAGAATTCTAAGTTCTGGTAAAACATCACATAACAAAAAATAATTTTCTTGTTCTTCAAATGGAGCTGTGGAATTGATTCTTATTACACTACAGAAATCTGTGATGGGTTGTTTAGTGAACCTTTTCTTCTAATATAAAATGTACCTTTGGAAATCAGCAAACAACTTGACATCAGCTATGACAAACTTATGCTCAAAAATCATGTGCTTTAGAACTTTGTCTTGTTCAGCCACAGGAAAATGTTCTTCACAGAAAATACAAGGCACAGATGGAGAACCTTCTAAAGTGGTGGTGCCACTTTCTGACAGGGAAAGCGGCTCTAGGATACAATCCTTACTGTCCTCATAACCTACACCCCAGACTTCTCTGCAGCTCCTACTATGGTCTTCCTCCAGTCGGGCAGCAGCCCTCTGGGTCTTGGGAGCAGCCATTACTCCGGAAAGTACATTTTATTGTCAGGGGCACTAACACTGGAAGGAAAAGTGTGTCATCTACCATATGAAACAAAGTCCAAGAAAATGGGCTGTCAGGAGCCCGACACACACCACTATTCCCCCAGCCGTGTGTCATGCCAGAGGCAGACTGCTGTGAAGAGGGAAGTAGGGAGCTGACGTCATCCTCAGCCCCTTCCATTTCCAGCTCCTTTTTGAAAACTACTTTAAAATTTTGTAAATGAACTTTCTATTTTGTCAGGGTTACCACCAACAAGGCACACACACCATGTTTGCAGCAAAACCACCAGTGTGGGACAGCTCCCGCAGGCTCAGGGCCCCCAGGTTCAGACAAGAACTGAGGCTGCATTGCAGAGATGCCTCCAGTTCTAACCCTGAGAAATGGGAAACCTGGCATGTGACGTGCAGCCTCTCTGGGGCCGAGTAACCCCCTGGCTCAGCCTCAACCTCTACAGTCCCAGTGGCCCTTCGTGGAGAGCCAGGAGCTGCAGTGCTCACCCACCAAAAAGGCATTTGTTCCTAAATAACAGAGTGAAATGCTCAGGGTTTTTCGAAGTATCTTTTTTTTTTTCTTTCTTAGAGACAGAGTCTCACTTTGTCGCCCTCAGTAGAGTGCTGTGGCCTCACAGCTCACAGAAACCTCCGGCTCTTGGGCTTAGCCGATTCTCTTGCCTAAGTGTCTTTAATTAGCTTCCCTCAAAGGCTAGGCTTACGGGGCTGGGGCTTGGGAGGAGCTGGAAGTGCCAGGCCCCAAGTGCCTGCAGATGCCCAGAGGGGATATGATCTACAGGGCTGCAGCCCAGGACGTCCTGGGGCTAAGGAGGTCTGACCCTGGGCTGTCCAGCCCTCTGGCGACAGGACAGTTGCAACAACCCAGAGATCCCCATTTGAAGTGACCACTGTCCCCAAGGCCTCCAATGGCAAAAGCCCCAGAGAGGCTGGGCCAGGAGAAAAGGCTCTGTAGCAGGGGCCAGGGGACAGAGGTCAGGATGCTCTGGGAGGGAGAAACCTGGAGAGGAGGGGCTGGGCTACAGTTCCTGTGGGATCTTGTCTCACTTTTTAGTGACCTTAATGTGGCCCAATGGATCTGTTTTCACCCTCAAAGTCATAAAAAAGTGAGTGTGAGGATGTGTGTCTAGTGTGCGTATGTGTATGTGCTTTGTTTTTTCTTTGTTTTTGACAGAGTCTCACTTTGTTGCCCTCGGTAGAGTGGTATGGCATCACAGCTCACAGCAACCTCAAACTCTTGGGCTTAAGCAAGTCTCTTACCTCAGCCTCCCAAGTAGCTGGGACTATAGGTGCCCGCTACAACACCTAGCTATTTCTAGAGATGGGGTCTTGCTCTGGCTCAGGCTGGTCTCAAACCTGTGAGCTCAGGCAATCTACCCACCTCAGCCTCCCAGGGTGCTAGGATTACAGGCATGAGCCACAACGTCTGGTCCCTGTAAGTGCTCTCTGTATGCATCTTAATGCATGTGTGACTGGGCACGTATGTGTATACACATCTATCTCTGTATGTGCATACACATGCTGTTTGTGTGTGCCTTTTTATTCTTCATTGCATGTGTACGTGCACATATTTTGTGTCTATGTGAATGTGCGTACATGAGTATATGTGTGTGTACATATGTGTCAGGGTATCTGCCAATCAATGTCTGCATCTGTGTGCAGGTACAGGTGTGCATGTGTGTGGGTGTGTGCTCATGTGGGTGCTGTCAAGGCAGGGTGGGTGAGGGGCTATCTAGGAGGTCTTGATCTGGACACGTCCTTCCTGTTAGATGCCTCATGCCCCATGTCATAGGGGTGAGTCTCTGAGGGCACCTCCCCTCAGTCCCCTGCCGAGACTCCCCCTAGGGCTGCCAAGTGGCTGTGCCAGAGTGGATGGGGGCTTTCACCTCTGCAGGGTGTCCTTTCCAAGCTGTCCCTGATAATCACAGGCTCAGGGAATGGGTCCTTGGGTGGCTTGGCACTGATTAAGATGGGGCCTTTGAAGCTAACTGTACCCCAAGCCCCATGTAGAGAACCCATCACCATCAGCAGGGCAGGGCCCCCACACATGAGAGAGCTGGGGGAGGCAGGGGTGAGAGGGGGAGGAGAGAGCAGGGAGACACCAGCCCTACATGAAGTGAGGTGGTGGGGTCAGGGCCACAGCCAGATCTGGCACACAGGCCGGAGCAAAGTACACAAGGGCTGGTATGGTCCGGAAGCAAAGGTCAATCACTGAGATCCTGTAGGGCAGTGGTTCTCAACCTTTCTAATGCTGCGGCCATTTAATACAATTCCTGTGGGTCGCAACCCACAGGTTGAAAACTGCTGCTTTAGGGGCTATAGGGACTGCCCAAGGACGGAGACAGAGAGGATGGGACTGCCCAGCCAGGACCTCAGACATGGGGAGGCAAAATGCCAGGAAGGGAGAATAACAATATAAAAAGGAAAACAAGATAAGGACAGGAGGGCAGCGAAGGGAAGCCCAGCCTGGAGGAATGTGGTGGGAGGCGGGAACCAGCTCCAGCCAGTATGA
Organism: Perodicticus potto; assembly: GCA_963574655.1. Taxonomy (NCBI): domain Eukaryota; kingdom Metazoa; phylum Chordata; class Mammalia; order Primates; family Lorisidae; genus Perodicticus; species Perodicticus potto. Next base: position 79,593 of record CAUYRH010016942.1, on the reverse strand, counting down.
GATACGTGAGATACCTGGCAAGAATCCAGAGGTGGTGGGAAGGGCTTCCCTCCTAGACCTCTGGGATCTCAGAGAGCAGAGCTTGCCTGACACCAAAGGGAAACGGCCCTAGGAGGATGTGTGCTAACTAATACCCAGTAAGATGTCCTGCAGACAGGACCTTGGCATCCACCACCCTAGATCCATAGCAGGAGGGAATGGGATCAGTTTCTGATGGTGGGCCCTGCCTGGCCAGGGGAGGATGGACATTTCTCACAGCTCCACGGGAGGCTGGGAGGCCCTGGACCAACCATCAGCCTTACTCTGTTCCACAGTGTGAAATGAGCTGTTTGTCAAAGGCAGGGAACTCTGCTGACTTCCTAGGGCTGCCTCTTGTTCAGGGCTCCAAAGCCCCAAGGGAGGGCAGGGTGGAGGGGGGGTGAGGACCTCCAGGCAGTACATACCTGGGCTGCGAATGAGGCTGGGAACCAAGCCAGTCGCCCCGCCCAGCCTTGCCCCAGCCAGGCCCTTCCCACATTCCACCCTGCCAGGAAACAGAAGGACAGCCGCCAACAGCCAGACCCAATGACAGTTCGAGCTGCACCCAAGGGTGCCAGGGCCCCCAGTGTAGCTGACCACTGCCAGGCAGGGGTGGGGATGGTCCAGTGGGGAGGCTGGTAAATGAAGGAAAAATGTCCATATTGGTGTTGGGTCCCCATGTCTGTTGGGGCCGAAGTGGGGAAGGAGGACCAGATTCTGGAAAATTACAGGTGGCTGTGGCAGGAAAAGGAGTTCTCCAGTGGGCAGGAAGGTGGCCCCACATCACTGCCTGCAGTGCACATGGGCAGGTGCAGCTGGAGTACCAAGCCCTCATACAGAGGCTGAAATGACAGTGTCTGAGTTAAAATCATGGAGTCATGAGCACCTTTTTCTTTTTCTTAACTTCATTGTACACCTTTGTAAAGTTATAATTAAAGCATAAAAACAATTATAGTCATTGAGGGGACAAGCTCTGCCTGGCACAGGCTGTATCCTGGTAGCAGCAGGAAGGGGGGCTTGTGTCTCTGCGGCCTGGTGATAAGAGCTCCTGGGTGGGGTCCTGTAGCTCTGACTCATCACCATCAAGCCCCCCCCCCACACTGTGTGCACCAGCAGAGTTCCAGGTAAGCCTGGTGTTGGAGGGTGTATACCTTGCCTCCCCCAACCTGACAGCCCCGCAGGGGCCCAGTGCACATTAGCAAACCCCCACACACACACACTGTAGGCCTTAGAGACGTTCTGCCAGAGGGAAATGGCAGAGCAGGGGGTTTGAAAGGGAGCAGGGAGACACCAGGCAGTGAGGCCTGTGCTGCTGGCACTGAGGGTGGCCTGTACAACCCCCTCCCGTCTTGGTCACTGCAGTGACTAGCTGTGCCCAAGACCCCTCATTTCAAGCAGCGGATCTAAGTGGCACTGTCCAGGCCACCACTGGAATATGAGGCAGAGTGAAGGCTGAATAGCTGCCCAGACCACTCTCACTCCAAGGAAATACTCATTTCATCCCTGTAGAATTCTCTAAAAGAAAATTTCCACAGAGCCAGCAACTTAGCTGTGAAATTACCCTAGAAAATGGCTTAACTCAAGTGCACACCATTACTGAGTTTCCAGAGTCACAGGCTCCAGAGCACACACCCTCTGCTGCCCCTCCCCCTGAGCTGTCCTGCAGTGGCTGCCCTTGGCTCTCTGCAAGGGCAAGATGCAAACGTGTCCTGGCCAGCCTGGGTCAGCACAGCCAGGCCCTGAACCACCTGGGTCTCAGCAGTATGACACCTGACAGCCAGCAGTGTGCAGGAGGGATGCCAAGGGGCACTGGGTCCCCACTTCCACCCTGCTGCCCCCACGCAGAATCTGCACTATTCCTGTAATCATATTTTTGGACCTGCTGCTGCTAGCAATTCTGGGCCTCAGATCTTTCAATTCCTCTTTTGGGAAAACTCTCCACCCCTCTATGAAGATGGAGGAGCGGCCCTGGGAATCCTCACCTCCACTGCAGCTGGAGCTGTTTGGGTTTTAGCCAGTGCATTTCCTTTACTCTTTGAAACCGGCCCCCCTTCACCCCAGGGAGGCTATGACAGTGAGCACCTCCACACTGCTGCCTGCACTGAGCATCCACCGGACTGCCTCCCTCCAGGGGAGCATCAGGGGTCCCCAGGGGTAGGAGGCGGGGTCTGGTGTGCCACCCTTACCGCAACTGTCTCAGCGCAGGGGAAAGCTGGGGCGTGGCTGGGGCGCGGGACCCAACAGGAGCGACTCGCGGAAACCCCGAAGGGAGGGAGGTCCGCAGTGCTGCAGGACACCAGTCCCAGTAGTGCGCGCAGGATATCCGCAGGCGCCCGCCCCGCGTCCCGCCCGCTGCGGACCCCAGGCGCCCTCGCGCACCACTCTGGGTCGCGCTCACCGTCTCGGGGTCGTTCTCGAACACCTCCCGGGCCTCCTCCTTGGTGCACAGCTCCTCTACGCACTCCCGCTCCAGGTGACCCTGCTTGGCCTCTTCGAAGACCTGGTAGGCGCGGCGCTGCCTGGGCCGCAGGAACTGCGCCGCCTCCCGCGCCCGCAGCAGCACGGCTGCCGGGAGAGGAGGACGCGGTCAACCTGCGCCCGGTCCGTCCCGGCCCTGTCCCTCCCCTCCACGGCCCTGCGACCTCTTTCTCGCGGCCGGGCCTGTCCTCACCCCACTCAGCCCGCCACGGCCCTGCGCCTCGACTGTGTCCCCGGTCCTGCCCCTCCTTCCTGGCTCCCGGGCCTGTACCCCGACACCGTTTCTGTCCCGTCCCTGCTACCCTCCCGGGATGCTCCGGCGCGCTGCGGGGCTGGGCGGACTGCGGACACCCGTGCCCGCTCCCCCACAGTAGTGGGCTCTCGGGGCCCCGCGCAGCACTCACTGTGCGCAGACTCGGAGGCCAGCAGGAGCAGCAGCAGTGCGGTGCCCAGGGCGGCGGCGGGCCCGGGCGGTGGCGGCATGGCGGGGGCCGGGGCTGGACCGTACCGGGGCGGGGACGAAGCTGGAAGCGCGCAAGGTCAGAGCGCCTGGGAAGCCGTGGTTAGCCGTGGGCGCCGCGGGGCAGTGGCTCCGGTCATCCTGTCCTGGCAGCTCGGAAGGTCACATCGCTGCGGCGGCACCTTGGGTGCTTGCGGCCGGTCTGGGCGGAGGCGGCAGCGGCGCAGCCGGGTGACGGCCGGGGGCGGGGCGCGGGGCGGCCGCGGGGGCAGCGCTGGCCTCGTAGCGGGCGGAGCCGCGGAGTCAGCAGCGCCAGGGCCGGTCTGCGCCGGGAGATGCCATTGGCGCGAAAGCAGGTCGGCTGGGCGCGGCCGTCCCCGCGCGCAGACCGGAGGAACTAGCGCGTCCTGGGCGTCTTGGACCGATTGCGTGTTTATTCTGGGCGGTTCGGACCAGAGCAGGTACAATGTGACAGTTTTCCAGATAAAAGGCTAAGATTTAAACCTCTTACCAACCCTTCCCTCCCAAATCTACTGCACCATTCTGGGGGGTTTTCATTGTTAGGCACATTTTCTCAAGACTTAAACCCGCCAAAGATAAACTGAGGTCAAACCCAGTCCCGTAGGGACCCCGGGAGAGAGACTAAATTATTTCCTTTCGTAATTCCTGTTTCCATAATGATGACAATTCAAAACCTGAGGTCTCCCAGGAGATATTTAAGCTGAATGCAACATTCTGCTTGTTCTCAGAGACCAAGACTTTATGTCTCTTGTCTTGGGATATTTCGCAAAGTCACAGGCAAACATACAAACAAGCCAAGCCGAAACATAGCAGAGCCCTTACAGAAACAGCACAGAGGCAGCGGGCCCAGCGCTCCCTCAGGAGTGTGGCGGGTAGAAGCTGGAGAGCTCTGCTCTGGAAACCCTCACCTCAAAATGCAGCGAAGAGCCCCCCACTCAGGAAATGCCTCTGTAATTGAGAGAAGGGAATGTAATTGCTAGTAGAATTCTTTGAGGTTATTAGTTTTAAGGTGTAGTTAATGGGAATGAATACGTTCATTTAGGGAAATGAATGTCATGAGAATGTTCTTCAAAGAGAAGTAAAAGCTGAGTCGGTAAGTCATATACACCTGTGTGAGTCAGGTAATAAAGCACTCCCTAAGCCTGGGAAAACCATGGCTGCTTAAAAAAGAATATTTGTTACATTAATTTTCCTGCTTCGTCTTCTTCTTCTTCTTCTTCTTTTTTTTTTTAAAGACAGAGTCTCACTCTTTAGCCCTGGGTAGAGAGCTGTGGCGTCATAGCTCACAGCAACCTCAAACTCCTGGTTCAAGCAATCCTCTTGTCTCAGTCTCCCAAGTAGCTGGGACTACAGGCTCCTGCCACAACACCTGGCTAGTTTTTCTATTTTAGTGGAGACCAAGTCTTGCTCTTGCTCAGGCTGGTCTTTAACTCCTGAGCTCAAGCAATCTGCCTGCCTTGGTCTCCCAGAGTGCTGGTATTACAGGCAAGAGCCACCATGCCTGGCCTTTCCAGCTTGCTCTTAAAGAGAAGCACTGGTTTCAAAAATCTGGGTGGGATGATGAATTCTTTAGTCAGTATTTACAAGGCACTTTAATTAACTAGTCGCTCTGTAGAACAAATAATTCATCAAGCACCCACTGTATGCCAGGCAGTGTTCCAGGCACCTCTGCTATTTCCTAGGGGTTATAAACCAGCACCCCTGGGTAGACTTCAAAGAATGTGTGAACTCCTAGAAATTGATTGCAATTATTTTCTGCACATTTTTTTGGCTTTGGAAAAAGAGCGTTACAGAGTTCATGTAATCCCCAGAGTTATCTGATTAATATAAGAGTGGCTGTCTCCAGTGTCTACTGTTCTGGGTCAGCCTGCACTTGAATGTGAGCCCACTGCTTCATGTGGTCAGGGGTCAGCATTGCCTTTCTTGGATGGAGCCTTTCAGGTCCCCTGAACCTCACTCTCCTTCTCCATATTCCCAAATTCACCCTTTCTATTGAGTTAGTTCCCCAGTAATAATATCTCCTATTGTGTAGAGACTTGGTTTGCTAAAACCCATTCATATATACTTGCTCACTTTGATTTCAATAACTGGGGAATATAGAAAACAGATATGGGAGCAATGGGGGGACATCTGACTCAAGATAACTCCAAAATGTTCTACCTAGTTACCAATGCAGAAAATTTTCTCTAGGGCAGAAATGGAAAATGAACGAGAAACAATTTGGATAATATGTTCCAAAAGTGGGAAGAGTTGTCAGGCACTATATTATGCACCTGGAAATAGCAATGGTGAAGTTGACAGTCCACTTTCACAGAGTGAATGCCTGACAGGTGGGGAATCAACTTGGGGTTATGGGGTGGAGAGCTGGTGGCTCCTCTTTCCAGGGATAAAATAGGGTGAAAGGGTGGAAGTGAGGTGGGAGTGAGGGTATGGCAAATGAGATGTCTGCAGAGAAATGAAAGCTCTGCACTGCCCTTCTGTCATCACCTTTGTGAGTGGCGATCCTAAGGCAATAAAGCTACTCCCACATCTATTCATCCAATAAATGTGAGTTGAGTACCTGTCGTTTTGTCTTAAAAGATGTCATGCTGGTGTTGACAAACCAAATATACAATCATATTTGGGTTTTGATTGCTTGTATTCGGAATAACTTTATTGAAATATAAAGGAAATGCAGTAACCTGCACACATTAGATAGATGCTAACATATCTGTGTATACACCTGTGAAACCACCATTATAGTCCCATTAAGGAGCACCTGTAATCCCTCCACCCTGAATGTCTCTGCCCTAACCTACATCCCCATCCCTCACCAAACCACAGATCAGTTATCACTACCAATTAGTTTGCATTGCCTAGAATTTTATATAAAAATATGTATAGGATATTTTGCAAAGTCCTGAAATATTTTGTCTGGTTTCTTTCACCCAACATATTTATTTTCAGATTTATCTGCGTCATTGCATTTATCCATAACTTACTCCTTCTATTGCTCAGTATTACCCACTGTGTGGATATGCTAGTTTCTCCTTCACCTGGTGATGGATGTGTCCATCACCATTTTTACTATTACAAATAAAGTGGCTATCAAGCATTTGCATGCAAGTTATTGCCTGCACACTTGCTTTCGTTTATCTTGGGGAAATATTTAGGAAACAATGTCTGAATCATATGGTAGATATTTGTTTAACTTATTAAGAACCTGCCAAGCTATTTTCCAAAGTGATTATACCTCTTTGCCTTTCCACCAGTTGTGTATGAGAGTTCTGGTCGCTCGACATCCCCAGTAATATTTGCTGTGGTCAGTTTTCTTATTTAATTTTAGCCATTCTAATAGGTAGCTGGTGGCACTTCATGATAGTTGATATTGAACAAATATTATTATGCCTATTGCCATCCAAATATCATCTTTCATGAAGTGTTGTTTTCTTTTGTTTGCGGTGTTTGCATTTCTAATTGTTGAGTGTACTGAGTTCTAAGAGTTCTGTTTTCCTTTTTGGGGGGAGACAGAATCTCATTTTGTCACCCTCAGTAGAGTGCTATGGCATCATAGCTCACAGCAATCTCAAACTTTTGGGTTTAAACCATCCTCTTGCCTCAGCCAAAGTGGCTGGGAGTACAGGCACTTGCCACAGTGCCCAGCTATTTTTAGAGATGGGTGCTATTCTAGCTCAGGCTGGTCTCAAACTCCTGAGTGTAGGCAATCCACCCGCCTTGGCCTCCCAGAGTGCTAGGTTCACAGGCACGAGCTACTATTCCCAGCCTAGTTTTAAGAGTTCTATTACAATTTTGGGTACAAGTTCTGTACCAATGTGTGGTTTAAAATATTTACTTTCAGTCCATGGCTTGCCTTTTCATTCTATTAAAGTGTCTTTCAAAAAGCAAAATTCTTAATTTTGAAGTGCAACTTATTATTTTTTTCTTGAATAGATTCTGCTTTTAGGATTAGAGTTACTTGTTTGGCACACAAAAACATACAACAACAATTAACACCACTCAGCAAGACACCGCCGCACTTCCACAGAAACATAGCTGTGAGACACTGATATACCAAGGTTATGAAACCTTACTGAGTTGTTTGTACAGACCTTGTATGATGGCAATTCTGATAGTCATCCCAGAAAAAAAGGGTTCCAAAATTGCTTGGAAGAGTGGACTAGGTGCTGGGATTGGTGCATAGCTTCCCAAGGGGAGTACTTTGAAGGTGACTATATTGATATTCAGCAATGAGATATGTAGCACTTTTTAAAGGATGAGTTCTCAAACTAAATTGTCAGACTTTATTGAAAAAACTATTTTTTTTTTCTTCACTGACTTGCCCTGGCACCTTTGTCAATAATCAATTGACCATACATATGTGTGAGTCTCCTTATAGACTCTCTATCCTGCTCCATTGATTTATCACTCTTTAAAATTAATACCATAGTATCCTGATTACAATAGATTTTTTAAAATAATTAAAGTCAGATAATATAAATACTCAAGCATTATTCTTCCTCAAAGCTTAAAGTTGTTTGGTTATTGTATCTGTATTTTTTGCATTTATTATTGTATTATATATGAATTTAATAGAATCAGCTGGTCACTTTCTACAAAAAGTCTTCTGAGATTTTAATGGGAATGCATTGAATCTATAGATCAATTTAGAGATAATGAACATTTGACAGGTTTTTTTTTTGTTTGTTTGTTTTTTTAAGACAGAGCCTCAAGCTGTCACCCTGAATAGAGTCCTGTGGCATCACAGCTCACAGCAACCTGCAATTCCTGGGTTCAAGCGAGTCTCTTGCCTCCACCTCCCAAGTAGCTGGGACTACAGGTGCCCACCACAACACCCAGCCATTTTTTGGTTGCAGCCGTCATTGTTGTTTGGCGGGCCCAGGCTGGATTCGAACCTGCCAGCTCAGGTGTACGTGGCTGGCGCCTTAGCCCATTGAGCCACAGGTGCCGAGCCAACATTTGACAGTTTTGAGTTTTCTGATCTATGAACATGGTATAGCTTTCATTTATTTAGGCCTTCTTAAATTCTCTCAGCAGTATTTCACAGTATTCGATGTGCAGCCTGACACGTATTTTGTCAGACTTCTTTCTAAGTATTTCTCTTTGGGGGGTTCTATTGTGAATGACATTGTTTTAAATTTTAATCTCTGATAGTTTCAGCGTTTGATTTTTTTGTTTGTTTTTTGAGACAGAATCTCACTATGTCGCCCTGGGTAGAGTGCAATGGCATCACAGCTCACAGCAACCTCAAACTCTTGGGCTTAAACGATTCTCTTGTCTCAGTCGCCCAAGAAGCTGGAACTACAGGTGCTCACCAATTCCTGGCTTTTTTTTTCTTGTAGTTGTCATTGTTGTTTAGCAGGCCTGGGCTGGGTTTGAACCTGCCAGCCTCGGTGTATGTGGCCAGTGCCCTAACCACTGAGCTATGAGCACCAAGCCAACATTTGATTTTTATATATTTATCTAGTATCATGCAACTTCAGCTCAATTTTTAGTTTTTTTGATTTTTAAAATTTAAATTAAAAAAAAATTTAAATTAAAAAAAAAATTTTTTTTGAGACAGAGTCTCACTGTCGCCCTGGGTGCTGTGGCATCATAGCTCACAGTAAGCTCAAACTCCTGGGCTCAAGCAATCCTCTTGCCTCAGCCTTCCAAGTACCTGGGACTACAAGTACCTGCCACAATACCTGGCTAATTTTTATAATTTTAGTAGAGACGGGGGTCTCACTCTTGCTTATGGTCTTGAACTTCTGAGCTCAAGCAATTCGCCTGCCTTTGCCTCCCAGAGTTCTAGGATTTCAGTGTGAGCCACTGCACCTGGCTTAATTTTAATTTAATTTTAATTAATTTATTTATTTTGAGACTGGGTCTCATTCTCTTGCCCATGATAGAGTACAGTAGTGTCATCATAGCTCATAGCAACCTCAAACTCCTGATTTGAAGCAATCCTTTTGCCTCAGTCTCCTGAGTAGCTGGGACTATAGGCAGATGCCACTGTGCCTAGCTAATTTTTCTATTTTTTGTGGAGATGCAGCTTTGCCCTTGATCAGTCTGGTCTCAAACTCCTGGCCACAAGCAGTACTCCTGCCTCAGCCTCCCAAAGGGCTAGGATTATAGGCTCCTGGCTCAAATTATTAGTTTTGATACTTCTTTTAATAGATTGAGCATTTTTTTATAGAGTTGATAATGCTGTCTGTAAATGTAGACACTTTTATTTCTTCCTTTCAAACCTGCATGCTTTTTCTTTTCTTGCTTTATTGCCTTGTTTAGCAATCTCCAATGCAGTGTTGACTAGAAATGGTGACAATGTGTAACCCTGTCTTATTTCTGATCCTATGTGGAAATAACTTCAGACTTCCCCTATTAAATATGATGTTAGCTATTTTCATATATATTCTTTGTCAGCTTGAAGAAATTCTGTTCTATTTCTCGTTTTCCATGAGTTATTTTTTCTAAGTAGGAATGGATATTGAATTATGTCAACTATTGAGATGCTGCTTTTACTCTTCCATTCATTAATATGTGAATTACTGTCATTGATTTTCAAAAGTTAAATCAACCTTGCACCCTGGAGTAAACCCCACTTGGTCATGATGCTTTATACTTTTAAATTATTGTTGAATTCAATTTGGCAAAAAATTTATAAGAATATTTGTGAGAGTATTGATCTATTGTTTTCTTTCCTTATATTATCTTTGGTTTGATATCTAAGAAGTGCTGGCTTTATGGAATTCATTGTTAAATGTTTCCTCCTCTTCAATTTTATGGAAAAGTTTGTGTAGAATTGATGTTATTTCTTAGATGATTGGTAAAAATCACTAGTGATATGATCAGTTCCTAGAATTTTCTTTGTGGCAAGGTTTTTACCTATAAGTTTAATTTTATTAGTTGATATTCTTTAATAGATTGTCTGTTTCTTCCTGGTTGTTTTAGTAATTTGTGTCTTTTAAAAAGTTTTTCCATTTCATCTAAGTTACTTATAATATTAGCATAAAGATGCTCACAATAGCCCTTAGAACTCTTTAAATCTCTGTAGATCTGTGATTATGACATTGCTGTGATTCCTGATGTTAATAATTTGTTCATTTCTCTTTTTATCATCATCATTCTGGCTAGAGATTCAACAATGTTATTGATCTCAAATGACTAGCTTTTGGTTTTATTGATTTTTCTCTGTTACTTTTCTGTTTCCTATTTTCTCATTATCTAATCAAAAACAATTTTTTTTTTTTGAGACAGAGTCTCATTCTGTTGCCCTCAGTAGAGTGCCACGGCATTATTGCTCATAGCAACCTCAAACTCCTGGGTTCAAATGATCCTCCTGCCTCAGCCTCTTGAGTAGCTAGGACTACAGGCGCCTACCACAATGCCTGGCTAGTTTTTCATTTTTAGTAGAGATGGGGTCTTGCTCTTGCTCCTGCTGGTCTTTAACTCCTGAGCTTAAGGGATCCTCCTGCCTCGGACTCCCAGAGTACTGGGATTACAGCTGTGAGCCACTGCACCCGGCCCCAATCAAATTTTATAATTTTTATAATTTTCTTTCTTCTTCTTATATTGCATTTTATTTGTTCTTCTTTATCCAATTTCTTAAGTAGGAAGCTGAGGTCATTGATTTGAGACCTAACTTCTTTTCTAATATAGATATTTGATGCTATAAATTTACTTTTTCTTTTTTTTTTAAGACAGAGCCTCAAACTGGCACCCTGGATAGAGTGCTGTGGCATCACAGCTCACAGCAACCTTCAACTCCTGGGCTCAAGCAAGTCTCTTGCCTCCGCCTCCCAAGTAGCTGGGACTACAGGTGCCCACCACAACACCCAGCCATTTTTTGGTTGCAGCCGTCATTGTTGTTTGGCAGGCCCGGGCTGGATTCGAACCCGCCAGCTCAGATGTACGTGACTGGCACCCTAGCCTGTTGAGCCACAGGCGCCAAGCCATAATTTTTCTTTAAGATAATGCTTTAGCTGCATTTTATACATTTTGAAATCTACATTTAATTAAGTAATGTGCATTTATTTCAAAATACTTTCTAATTTTCCTTTTGATATGTTCACTGACACATAGATTATTTAGAATTGTCACTTGGTTTCTGACAATTTGCAAAGATTCTAGATATCTTTCTGTAATCAATGTAAAATTTAATTTCATTGTGGGAAGAGAACATAACTGTATATGTCTTGAATCCTTTTTAATTTATTGAAACTTTAATTTATTGAAGATGGTGTATCTTGGCAAACATTCTGTGTTCTCTTAAAAAAAAAAAAAAAGAACGTGTTGTTGTCCAGGGTTCTGTCTGGGTTGGAAGAGGCCTGGCTGCATGGCTGCCAAGACAGGTGAGGTAGTGGTGGGGGACAGTGTGCTGCTGCATACCCAGATTGGCCTTGAGCTCTGCTTTGCAGAGTTTATATAATAGAAACAGTTTATGTAATAGAAATAAGTGATAGTCATAATATCAAAAGATTTATGACAACTTTCAACCCTTGCAAATCTTCTAGTCTTCAATTTGGGAAGTTGAGCTGCTTTTGGTAAAACCAAGGCAAATGGTCAGCAATCAGAGCACAGGCTCCAGCCTCTTTCCTCTTGGTCCAGTGGGGACACACCTTCACGCAAGCAGAGGAAGTCGGGACTCAGGCCTTCTTCATGCGTGCCATCATGTTACCTCTGTCTCTCCTATCCTAGGAGTATCTGCTCTACTAGGGAGACAGAATTTGGTGGAGCTGATCTGGACACGAGGGCAGAGGTCCTGGACTTTGGACTGACCCCCTTCCTTGCTGACTAAGGCAGCCAGCACAAGGCAATGGGCAGGTGATCCTGGAATAGACCAAGTCACACTGTGATGAAGCAATGTGGAAGAAACCAAACCCCAGGTTGTAAATGCTGGTGGGAAGGCAACCAAAATTATTAAAAGGAAATTGAATAAATAGCACATGTCTGTTCAGTGCTGAAGTTTGCTGAGCCCTACTTTAAGACAAACTGATGAGCTTTGCTTTAATTAATTTTTTTTTTTTTTTTGTAGAGACAGAGTCTCACTCTATGGCCCTCTGTAGAGTGCCGTGGCATCACACAGCTCACAGCAACCTCTAGCTCTTGGGCTTAGGCAATTTTCATGCCTCAGCCTCCCGAGTAGCTGGGACTATAGGCGCCCGCCCGCCCAGCGATTTTTTTTGTTTCGCAGTTCAGTGGAGGCTGGGTTTGAACCTGTCACCTTCGGTATATGGGGCCGCCGCCCTACTCAGTGAGCCACAGGCACTGCCCTGCTTTAATTAATTTTTAAAAGCCTGGTTCAACATAGAGCTTGAAGAGTTCCATAAATATTACTTTGGAGAATGTCCACACTCTTACAGCAACTGTGTGAGCCATTAGGATTAACACAGCTATTTTAACACACACAGGTGTTTTCTTCAGCCTCACAGGACTGGAGTGTCAGCTTGGGAGCTCCAGGACACACAGTGGAGCCAGCCCTACCCTCCTGACCATATTCTTGGAAAGGTCATGAGCATCCCAGGGGAGCTAGGAAAAGTGCCACAAACTGGGCTAAGGGGCTAAAATAACAGAAATTTTTTATTCTCGTAATTCAGGAGGTCAGCATCTAGAACCAGGACCAGGGTACCAGATGTGCCTGCCCCTCCTGGTGGCTCCAGGTGCCCCTGGGCTTGGGGACACATGGATCCTCTCTGTACGTGTCTCGTGTCTCTCCTCCTCCCCTAAGGACACAGCTGTGGCCCTGTCTGTGCAGCTTTGCCCCCATGTTTTCAGTTGCCCATGGTCAGCTGTAGTCCAAACATGTTACATGCTGTCATGTGCTGTGGGCCATTGCTGACTTAGATGCATTCATGTGACACCACAGCAGTTGGTGGTGATGACCAAGATGTCCACTGAGTGACCAGCAGCAGTCAGGTGGATTGGATGGGGCAGCTATGCAGATTGTGCACAATTCAAACCTCAAAATGTTTCTCCCTGGAATTTTTCATCTACATGACAATGTCCACCTCATCTCCTCACATAGGCATTGTATCTTCTCACATCATCACCAGAAGAGTGAGTGGGGAGCAAGAAGATATTTTGAGACAGAGGTAGAGACCTCTCACATTCACATAATTTTTTTTTTTTGGAGGGGGGATTGTTTTTGAGGCAGAGTCTCACTCTGTCACCCTGAGTAGAGTGTCATGGCATCACAGCTCACAGCAACCTCAAACTCCTGGGCTCAAGCAATCCTCCTGCTTCAGCCTCCCCAGTAGCTGGGACTCCAGGTGCCCACCACAACACCTGGCTAATTTTTTTTCTATTTTTAGTAAAGACAGGGTCTTGCTTAGTTTGGTCTCAACTCCTGAGCTCAAGTGGTCTTTCCACCTTGGCCTCCCTGCTAGGGAGGGAGCTAATCCTGTCAGGATTACAGGTGTGAGCTACTGCACCTGGCCTCACATAACTTTTAATATAGTCTATTGTTACAATTGTTATATTAGTTATGGTGGTTAATCTCTTACTGTGGCTAATTTATAAATTACACTTTATCACAGGTATATATGTACAGGGAAAATCACAGTGTCTAGGGCAAGGGTGTCCAGCCATTTTCTCTCTCTTTTTTCATTGGAAGAATAAGAGATTGGGTTCCTGGACCATACATATAATACATAAACACTAAGGAAAGCTGACTAGCAAAAAAAAAATTTTTAAAAAAGTCCATGCATACTTTTCATGATGTCCAACACCACAGATAAGGGGAAAAAAATCCTCACAAAGTCAGCATGCAGCTCATGGGCCCCAGGTTGGATACCCTTTCTTTTTTTTTTTTTCTTTTTTTTTTGGCAGGGGCTGGGTTTGAACCCACCACCTCTAACATATGGGGCTGGTGCCCTACTCCTTTGAGTCACAGGCGCCACCTCAACACCCTTTCTTTATAGAGAATAGGCGAATAGCTTAAATTTCTGTTTAAAAGCCAGGAATAGGATCTTAGACCACTGCCTCTGTAAAACTAAATCCAGGTGCAACACATCAGCTTGGTCACATTCTGAGAATTCATGAGAAGATGGCCAGGCACAGTGTCTCACACCTGTAATCTCTGGGAGGCTGAGGCGAGTGGATCCCTTGAGCTCAGGAGTTTGAGACCAGCCTTAGCAAGAGCAAGAACCATCTCTACTAAAACAAAAATTAGCTGGGCATTGTGATGGGCACCTATAGTTCCACGTACTGGGGAGGCTGAGGCAGGACAATCACTTGAGTCAAGAGTTTGAGGTTTCTGTGAGTTATGATGATGTCGTGATACCCTACTCAGGGCAACAGAGTGAGTCTCAAAAAAGAAAATTTAAAAAGCACGAGAAAAGTCAGCTGCCCTCTGTCATACTCTGGTTTGAGATGGACTGATTAGATGTTCCGGCACTCTGCACTGCTGTGCAGGTTTGGGTATGCGTTGTAGCGTCAGGACTTGAATACCTGCTTCTCTCTGGGCATAGCACATGTGAGCAAGTGTGGGCTCCCTGGGGACGTGGAATCCAGAACTCTTCTGGTTCAAAAACAAAGAGACGCCACAGCAGAGGTGTCTCCTGTTGTCCTCAAGGGCAGGAGTGTGTTCTGAGAAAAAGCATCTGTGCTGTCATCCCGGTGTCGTTACTTGGTGTCTCCTCCCCCTTCTCCCCTGCTACTCTCAAGTCCAAGGTTGCCACTGCCTGTTTTCCTGTCATGGGAGGCTCCCAAGCAGGTAGCAGGGAGCAGGCCTGGTCCATAAGGTGAAGCTGCTTCAGTAGGTGTTGATGTCGCTGGTCTCTGAACAACCAGCATGCCATCAGCCCACAGGGATAGGTGAGAAGCAGCTGCCTACGTTCTGACCAGTGACAGGAAGGCCAGAGTCTGGCTGAAACCCCTTCCCGTTCCAGGCCTGCATGGTTTGGAGCAGGTGCCTTGCACGCAGAAGCACAGATGGGCCTGGTGCCAGCTTTTCTTATGAGAGAGAAATGTCACAACTCTGGAGTTCTGGTCAGAGTTGCCAAGCCCCACATGCAGCCCTGACAGCACAGAGATTGGCATGTTTCAGGGCTGAGAGTGAGCTAGTGATGTCTAGGGGTTTACAAAATAGGTGCCTTATTGAAATTGTGCCCATTGTGCCTGTGTTTTGCCCAGGGTGATATGGCAGCCCTGGGAAACCACTGTGTCCTGCAGGCAGGTGCAGAGTCTGGAGCCTCCCTCTGTCCTCTAAGTGCCAGGGGAGGGAGAGGAGGAGGAGCACCCTGCCAGGCACACTCAGGGCCTAGGAGGAAGGGAAGGGGGAGGACCATGCTACCAAGCTTGCTCAGGTCCTGGGAGGAGTCTGTACACAGCTATTGCTGATGTTCTTTGGGTAACACAGAAGCTGTGTTTGCTTTCTGTTTGCTTTTCCAATTTTCCATCTCTCTTATGCCAATGTTTTGTACTTTATTATTAGTAGTAAAAAACTGTTTTAGTTTTTAAGTAGGCAAAATGTTCCTGTGGTTCATAAGTAGGGTGGCATGAAATGAAAGCTATGCAGCTAGCAGGTGCTTCCCCAGACTACCATTTGTTGCCCCTCTGACTCTACATCAGGGAAGAGGCAGGCATTCAAATTATAAAGGAAGAAATAAAATTATCTCTATTTGCAAATGGCGTGATTTCATGTATAGAGAATTACAAATAATCTACTAAAAACCCTTCTAGAGCTAATAAACATGAAGTTGCAGGGTACAGGACCAATACACAGAAATGAATTGTAGTTTTTTACACCATCAAAGAATAATCCAAAAGCAAAATTAAGGAAACAATTTAATTACAATAGCATCCAAAATAAAATACCTAAGAATAAATTTAACAAAGGAGGAGAAAGATTTGTACACTGGAAATTATAATACATTACTGAAAGAAATTTAAGAAGCCCTAAACATGGAAAGACATCTCATGTTCATGGGTTGGAAGACTTCATATTAAAGTGGAATGCATCCCAAAGTAGTCTACAGATTTAATGCAATCACCATCAAATTTCTAATGCCTTTTTCAGAAATGAAAAAGCCATCCTTGATTTTATGGGGAATTTTAAGAGATCCAGAATAGCTAAATGATATCAAAAAAGAACAAAGTTGGAGACTCAGTTCGTTCAGACTGCTATAACAAAATACCTCATACCAGGTAATTTATAAACAGTGCAAATTTATTACTCACAGTTCTGACACGGAAGTCCAAGATCAAGGTGCCAGCATATCCAGTGTCTGGTGAGGCCTGTTCCCCACAGACAGTGTCTTGCCAAACACGATGTCAGGGCAAGGGGCTCCCTTGAGCCTTTCTCAAAAGGGCACTAATCCCATTCAAGAGGGTAGAACCCTTAGGACAATCTCCTCTCAAAGGCCCCATCTCTTAATATCATCACCATGGGGGCTAGGTTTCAACATATGAACTTTGAGAGCAAACATTTGGACCATAGCAGATGATTCATACTTCTCCATTTCAAAACACATTACAAAGCTACAGTAATGGAAATAGTGTGATACTGACATAAAGGTAGACATGTAGACAAGTGAAATTAAAATAGAAAAAGAAAAAAATTTTAATTTTAAAAATTAAAAAAGAGTTTGAAATGGACCCAAGTGTCTAGGGCTAGTAATTTTTATGAGGATGCCAAGACCATGCAATGGGGAAAGAACAGGTTCTTCAACACATAATTCTGAGACATCTAGGTCACCACATGAAAACGAGTGAAGAGGGGAGGTGCCCATATCTCAGTGGGTAGGGTGCCAGCCACATACACTGAGGCTGGAGGGTTTGAACATAGCCAGGGCCTGCTAAATCAACAATGACAACTGCAACAAAATAAAATAGCTGGGCGTTGTGGTGGGCACCTGTAGTCCCAGCTACTCAAGAGTCTGAGGCAAGAGAATGGCTTAAGCCCAAGAGTTTGAGGTTGCTGTGAGCTGTGACACCACAGCACTCTACCCCGGGTGACAACTTGAGACTATGTCTCAAAAAAAATAAAAATAAAAAGAGTGAAGTGGGACTCACCTCACTCTATGTACAAAATTCAATGCAAATGGATTGATGGCCTTAATAAAAGAGCTAAAACTATAAAACTATTAGAAGAGAAGGAGTATAAATGTTTGTGACTTTGGATTTGTTGATGGATTCTTCGGTTTGCCACCAAAAACACAGACAATAGAATTAAAAAGTAGGTAGGTCAGACTACATAAAATTAAGAACTTTCGTGCATTACAGGACCTTCTAAAGAAAGTGAAAAGATAACCTACAATCTGGGAGAAAATACTTGTAAAACATATATCTGATAAGGGTTTAGTATCCCAAATGTATACAGAACCTCTAATAACTCAACAACAAGAAGACAAACAACCCAATTTTAAAATGAGCAAAAGATTTGACTAGATATTTTTCCAAAGAAGATATACAAATGGCTAACAAGCAACATGAAAAGATGTTCAATGTCATTTGTCATTAAGAAAATGCAAATCAAAGCCACAATGAAATACCACTTCATACCCCTGAAGATGTGTAATTTTTTCTAAGTGGAAAAAGGTAACAATGTGAAGAAATAGGGACCCTCACACATTACTGGTGGGGATGTGGAAGGGTGCAGCTATTGTGGAGAATGGCTTTGTGGTTCCTCATAAAAAATTAGACACAGAGTATCATATGACCCAGCATTCTACTCCTAGGTATACCCAAAAGAAATGAAAACATCTCCCTATAGAACAGCAGTTCTCAACCTGTGAGTCGCGACCCTTAGGAACCGTATTAAAGGGCCTCAGCATTAGGAAGGTTGAGAACCACTGCTATAGATGCAAATGTCTACGTCCACATTATTCGTAATAGCAAAGGGTGGAAACGACCCAAATATCCACCACCAGATGAATGGTAAACAAAGTGGGCTGTATCCATACAGTGGATCTGTAAAAAGATCTATAAAAAGGAATGAGCCTTGAAAGTATTGTTCCCACCAAGAGAAGGTGGTCACAGAAATTCACGTGCTGTATGCAGAAAATCTAACCCACGGGAACATGGCCTGCGGGGTGGGAGGCTGTGCTGAGTGGGCACCACGTGTTTTTCTTGAGCGACAAGTGTTTCAAAGCCAGAGAGAGGCCGCAGTTGCTCAGACTGTGAGTACACTGAATGCCCCCAGGAATTGTATACTTTAAAATGGTTAGTTGCTTATTTGAGTTTCACCTCAAGAAATATATGTTTTAAAAAAGCATTGTATTTGCAAATGACCCTATCTTTACAAGCTGTTGAGGCTATTTCAGCTCATAAAGCAAACTGCCTTATCTCCACTTCCCTGGATGGTCTGTGTTCCTGCTCTGAGGCCACAGTCAGGCCTCCAGGGACCAGATCTCCCTGGGGCTGAGTGAGGCAGAAGATCCCACCTGTTCAGTCTGTCCCCAGAACTTGGAAAAGCATCACACCTTCTGTCTTCTTAGATCCTGGACCTCATATCACTCCTGGCTGTCTTGGGCTTTCAACCTTCTTTCTGACAAAATGTGGTTCTGCTTACCCATGAGGAAGCGGCCCTATCCCGCTTGCGAAGTGGCTGCTCTGGGCCATCCATGGGACTCTGTTTGCTCTGGCACAGTCTATCCTCCTGGCTGCCCACCCTCCCTTCACCCTCATCCCCTCCCCTCTCTGTGGAAGGCCTGGCAGCTGCTTGTAAGAAACAGCCCAGCCCCCATGCCACATATGTCTTCTCTGCTGGTCCTGCCTGTCTCCAAACATACCACTACTCCTCTATCCTGGGCGTTGAGTCCTTATCACTCCTGCTCCACAATTCCTAATAATCATGACTAAGTGTGAAGATGGGTCCTGTCTGCATTTCCCAGGCCAGACATGTGTCACACTTTCGATGCCGCAGGAGAGGTCCCTGGCTCAAGGTGGCCATTCCATAGCACTAGCCTCTCCGGATGGACAAAGCTGCCTGCCAAGTCCAACTCAGTCAATCTCCTGGAAAATTCCCCCAAAAGACTCTGAAAACACACTGGACATGCTGTCCGTTTGAGTTACGAAAGCCTGGGACCGTTTTTTGCTGATAAAAGAATGTGTCCTGTGCTCTGAGGTGACCCACAAAGCTCCACGGAGGTTCTTGGAAGAAAACCTCGGTGTTCCTCCAGATATTTTGAAATGTTAACCCTACATGTGGCCCACAATATTTTAAAGGCAAATGGCATTTTGTTTATCCTTTCAAGCAATGATTACTTGTCACATCCTCAGGCCAAAATGTTACATCCTCAGGCTAAAAGCTTGCTCAGCATAATTCCCAGGCCCATTCAAGCCCTGGGGGGGCCTGGCCTAGATCAGGGCTCCCCGCCTCAGTCATTGTGGCCGGGCTGCATTCCTGGCCTGAAGGCTGCTGACTTTTGTTTTTATAGCTCTTTCAAGGGACTGAGCCAGAGAAGAAAGTCTTGGCCAGTGACTTCTGTTTTCCAGAGGAGGGGTAGGGGCCCTGGTGACCATACCCAGGATATGGCTGGCCCAGGGAGCGTGGCCCACGGAGAGCGCTAAGGTAAGGCTCCCACTACCCTCAAAGACAGCATCTCCAGGCTGCCGGTCCTCTTCTAGCCTCATTTTCTCCCTCTGTAGAATGGAAACAGAAAGGCCTACCTACCTGGCAGGGTGGCCTAGACTGTAGGTGCTTACTTGCAGAAAGCATCGCTGGCTGCATTATCACACCTTAAATAGGACGCTTCACTTTATGAGCTCTCTGACACTCTGGGCTTCCTACCAAGGTCCATTTTCTCCATGGCCCCCGGTGCTGACATCATGGGCCATATCCTAGGTCACTGTCCCTCTCCACTTGGCCTGGCAGGGGAAAGGCTGGCTGCCGAGGCTACCATAAGCGGATGTGGACAGAAGCTGAGGGTTGTGCTTCCGGGAGGCTGGGACTGAGGCTGCAGCCAGGACCTGTGAGATCTGCAGCTGGATGCTGGCCTAGAGACCTGGTGGGGCCACCCAGCCTGCAACCTGGCTCTCAGCGCCCAGGATGAGCAGATTTCTGCGCCCAGGCACAGGGAGGAAAGCAATCTTCGGGGTGGGGGAGTTGTGTCCTATGTCCCCCAGGGGCACAAGAGAAT
This sequence comes from Perodicticus potto, assembly GCA_963574655.1. NCBI lineage: Eukaryota > Metazoa > Chordata > Mammalia > Primates > Lorisidae > Perodicticus > Perodicticus potto. The sequence continues at coordinate 59,556 of CAUYRH010016942.1, read as the reverse complement.
GACTATGGCCACCCTCCAGGGGCTGTTGTTGGGGACAGTGAGCACTGCCCTGAGGTGCTATCCTCCCTTCCTGCCCCTACACCTGGCTGGCCCAGGACCAGGAGTTTGGGGAGCTTCACTTATGCCTTGTGTTCAGCCGTCCAGCCTGTCCCAAGTGTGAGCCACCTGTGTCCTGCTGTGAGCACGCAGCATGTCAGGGTGGGCAGGACTCATGTCAGGGGGCCTAGTGGGTCAGGGGTATGTGACAAGATTGCAAAACACAGTGAGAATTATCCTGGCATCTAGCAACCTATTGCCAAAGCCCTCGCCTTAGTCCAAGTGAGCTCAGGCCAATGGTGTCCTGTGTCTTCCCGGGCAGTTGGGATGGACAAGATGAGAGTGTTGGGCCTGTCAAGTGGTGGTAGCACAGATTATGGCTATAGTACTGGCCTGGGGGTGGGCCCACACTGCTACACCAACACTGTCACTTGCCAAAAGGCCCATCCTGCCAGCAGCCCCCTCAGATCCGGACAACCCTCCCTGTGACCTTTCTCCTGGTGTCACTGGAGAGCCCCAGTGCTCTTAATGCCACCCACCACATTTAGACACACCTAGTCCACAGCTCTGCCACCCCCTCAGGCCAGGCTGGGGGGATGAGGTAGGGCTGCCCGACCCTGCTGGGATGGGAGCAGTGGCATGGAGCAGACTTTTGTGGACAGCATGTTGGGCTAGAGAGGAGCCCTGTGGTCCTGGTGCCTTTGTGCCATATTCCTGGAGGCCCTGGACACTTCCCGCATTGTGGCACCTGGAAGAAGCTCACTGTCCCCCTGGGCTCAGGACCAGAGGGCTGCATGGATCTGCCGCCAACCGCAGGGTGCTCGGTCAGTGCACCCGCCAGACCTCAGCATGGTTTTCAGTGAAAGACACAGAGGCCCAGCAAGCACACGAGCAAACTGAGAGAGTGTAGGGGTTCTCAGGGGTACTCACCTCCAAGGTCTAGGTCCCTGGAGGGCCCTAGGAGCCCAGAGCACCAGCCGGGCCGGGTCTGCCCCAGGAGAGCTGATGGTCCCTGTGAACCTGATCCTTGCAGCCCAGGAACCACTGTCACTTGCCAATGCCTAGCATGGCTACAACATGGCTTCCTCAGCCTCACATTCTCCACTGTGGAGGGTAAAGTGGCCTAGAGACTAAATGTGGTAACACACAGGCTTTAGCACAGGCCCCAAGGCAAGGACAGAAGACAGTGGCCTGGCCCCACCTGGGGCCATCCTGGGGAGACCTGAAAGGCCAGTCAGTTCTCCAGGCTGCCTGCCACAGATAAGATGGGAGGGTCTCAGCCAGCAGGGGTCAAGGCTAGACTGGAGATGTGGTCTCTATGGAAAGCATGGTGGGGCACTGAAGGCTCATGTGGGGTGAGGAGGGGGCAGCTCAGGGAGGGAGGCAGCATTTATATGTCCACATATGTTGCTATTTCTACCAAAACGACCATGCAGCAGCAATCGGGTGAGGTTCCAAGACGCGGCCACACCCACAGCTGCCTCGAGGCTCTCATGGAAGTGACCTACACACCTTTTGAGCTCCTCTCATCTCCAGATCATGCACTGATCCCTGAACCAACAGGATGAGACCTCCTCAAGGTCACCCAGGGTGACTACAACCAGGCCCATGAGCACAGGTGTCCTGGACCACCCATGGTCCCTTTCTGGACAATGCCTGCTCCTGACCTGGACTCTCCTCTGCCTCCCATAACCCCTGAACCCAGAGCTCCCCCAAGGCCTGTCCCACACACCCTCACCTGCACTGACACCCCAGTGTGCCCACATGGCCCACAGTCAACACCCAAGTTAGACTGACCACAAGACATGCACAAGGGGTCAGGGGCCTCCCCACCCGCAGCCGGTCCTCCAAGCCCAGGACATGCTCCTTCCTGAAGCAGGAGAAACACGGTTTGGTGTGTTTTCTTCTCAGTTTTCATAATTCCAGATGGAGGGACCAACAAGTTGGTGGCAGGGTCCCTGCCTTTGCTCCCCTGAGGGCAAAGGCAGAGAGAAGGGAGCTGTTCCCTCTTGTGGGGACCACATTCATGCCACAGAGCAGGCCCCAGTGCAGCCACAGCTTGGAAACAGCTTCAAGTAAAGGAAAGGAAGACACAAAATGGGGAGAAGCTAATCCACTCTCCGGAAAGTGAGGCCCTCAAATGGAGGAGTGGTTTTGAATTATTGTTTGACCAGAGCTGGCTTGAGTGCTTTTCCATGAACTTTTTGGATTAGACTAAGTGGAGTTTCTGCAGCCAACCAGACAAGGTGCCTGCCCCTGGGAGGGCCCCAGAGAGCCGATTAGGACCTAGCTGTGCCTAGGGTATGCTACCTACTCCCAGCCCTCCTACAGCTGGAGATGTGGGCCTGCATCCCCACCACCACCCTGCCCCTTGCTGGATAGCATGAATTGTTCTGCCCTGAGTCCAGCTTATCTCAGCCTGGTCAGAGGTCTTTTGGTCACCAAAAACAAGTTTCCCTCCAAGTAGACTTATGGGTACAAAGGGAGATTAGTGGAAAAGATGCCAGAACCTCCCATCCCTCAGGGCCACTGACCAACAGGGAGGGTAGAGCACCCCCCAGATTCAATGTGCAGGCTCCTGTCAGGGCAGGTAGGTAGCACCAGCTCCAGGAACCCCCAGATGGGGGCCCAGACAGGCACTGCCACTATCTGCTGCTAGAAACAAGAGTTCACCAGCCCCATGGGGGTCCTCAGGACACAGGAAGCTCAGGTCCAAAGGGCCTCCAGGCCTCTGGATCTACCTAAGTGACAATGGAACACAGCTACAGGAGGCTTGGACATGTGTGAGAGCAGAAGGTGTCAGAGCAGGGCCAGGCCTTGGTCAGAGCCACAGTGTGTTCGGGCCAAGGAAGTCCTGTGCTCTCCCTGCAGGCCGTGGCCTATGCAGCCATTTCTGTTCTCGAGGTCTAGCAGCATGAGCTGTGACATGTGGTCAAGCTCCAATGGACATAAGCCAATGCTGTGATGCTCTCAGGGTCAGGATGTGGGGGTGATGGTGCTTGTCTGGCTCTCTCCTTGCTCTGTAACCAGGGACGGCCAGGCACCAACTGCCCCTCCAGAAGCCACATCTGGCCATGGATGCAGAAGGCCCTGGGAACTATGGAGCCACAGGGCAGGCTCGGGCTGGGCCTGGCACAGAGAGGCCCAACACCTGCTTTAGAGTCTCAGGGGCCATGTTATAAAATTCCCAAGGGGGTGTGCGATGTTCTCAAAAACTGGCTCAAGTATACACATTTATTATGTGGCAGTTTTTTAAAAGCCCAACTGCTGACGTGCTATGTGGACATTGACTGTGTGAAAGGAACCGCCTCCAAAAGCCCATATTGCTGGTTCGAGACTAAGGAAAACTGCATGGGGGTCTGTTTGCTCGTGGGGTGGGGCACAGCAGCTGGGGCAGGGCAGAGGAACTGTCTGTTCTATGTTCTTGGCATCAAAAATGTTGATACTTATGGGTGGCTCTGACAAATGTTCCCCTTGAGTGGGAAGGGGGTACCCTTGGGTGGGGTGGGGTCTCCTTGAGTGGGGCAGGGTCTCCTCAGGAGGGTGGGGTCTTCTCAGATGGGGCAGGGTCCCCTCAGGTGGGGCAAGGGTCTCCCTGTATTGGGTAGGGGCCCCCTTGAGCAGAAGTGTGTGCTGAGCAGGAGTTTGGAAAACAAGGGACAGACCAAGGAGGGAATTGTTCAAGGAGCTGCACTCAGCCATGGGCTTTTGGTGTTCACCCTGAGGAGGATGGTAGAGTCCCCCTTCATGGGTCTGTGGTGGTGGGGAGGAAACCGCTAGCCAGGCAGGAGTTCCAGGGAGAGGGGTATGAGTAGCCCTCTGCCCATTCAGACTGGGGAGGGAGTCCCAGCTGGAAGCCATCAGATCACTGAGGGGTACAGTGACTGGTCTGCCTGCTCCATGACCCCTGGGTCCTCCCTCTATCCCTCCCCAGGGCCCTTGAGTGTCCAGTCTGTGCAGTGGCTCCTCCCTCCCTCTCCAGGTCTCTGAGTGTCCCCTCTGTGCAGTGGGTCCTCCCTCCCTACCCCCAGGGTGCTGTCAACATCTGTCTGTGCTCCCCAGGAGCCCCCAGCACCTTGTGTCCTTGGGTCTGTGCCCCAAGGCACAATTAGTGGCAACTGAACTTGAGGTAGAGGGCAGAGAAGATCACTGCACTCCATTGCCAGCCCAGGGCCCAGCAGGTAATCACCAGGAAGGTGTTCTTCCTCAGTGGTCCTGCTGTACGCCCTCATGCCACAGAGGGTGGCCCAGCAATTCTTGCCTGGTTCCCACTTAGAGGTTCTTTTTGGTCATCCCTGGTCACCCTTCCAGTTATCTCGGCATCCCAGTCGGAGCATCTGTGCCCTACGGGCCCCTAGGACTGTCTCCACATGCCACCAGTGGGTTTAGGGACCAACTGAGGCCAGAGCTCTGGGGAGGGGGTAAGAGGGTCCCTGATCTGGAAGGCACAGCTGGCGCCAGCCCTCTCTGCTCATATTCTGGCACCTTGAGACCCTCAGCAGCCACAGGGAAGGCCTGGACACCCGCACTGCCCTCCCATCCCTGTGCACTCCCAGTGTCCCTGGGGCCCGAAGCCCAGGGAGGCAAGCACTCAGCAGCTGGGGCTGTCCATGATTGAACAAGTTTCGTCCTTGCTTTGTATTTCTGTGGTCACATGGGAAGGATGATGGGGTGGTTTCCACACAGCTGCCAGCCCTGGGCCTCCATGTGCTAAGGAGGGTCTTCCCATAGGACCCCAGGGGCAGGGCCCTTAGGGTCTCCAAGGCAAGCAGGGCCCTGCGAAGCCGTACATCCACATTCACCCTCCTAGTGGCAGCCCAGTCAGACGTCTGCTCTCCAGCCTGTCCTTTAGTGACAGAGGGTTGGGACTCAGCCTTTCTCAGGGACCAGGCTCTGGGATGCTGGCCGTGGCCCACCATCAAGTGGCACTAGCCTGGGGCAGTGCCTGTGGCAGAGGCACCCTCTGTCCATACCGCCCCCCATGAGAAGCAGCAGCCACGACCCTGAGGGGCTGGTTCCAGCACCTCTTCATGCTGCCCTGGGCATCCTCAGGCACCTCCATCCAGCCCACCAGCCACCTCGCCTCCATGCTACACTGTACATCTCCACAGCACTGACCTCCAAGGGCTGCTAGGAGAACCGGTGGCCGGAACCAAGGAAATCTGGCCGGGGGTGCTGGGGGCTCCGACTGGAAGGGGCTCAGCCAGCCCCAGGGGCCACCTCCCAGGGTGGGCCCTCACGGTGGGTACTGCTGTCCTTTAAGGTCAGTTTTCAACATGGTTTACTTCTAAGAAACTCCATGTGGCCACATGAGCAGCGCTCAGAATAGGGTCTGGCGCCACCAAGCCACTGCTCATGGGGCACACTGGAAACCCTTGTAATGGATGAGCCTTGTAAAAGTAAGAAATTGTGGTGTGATGTGACCCTGATCTTGTAAAAACCACCTGTCTCTACAGAACTCCACATGCAGCCCTGTCCGTGGAGATTCCATGGAGCAGGTACCAACTCTGCCTCCTAGCACTTCAGGTAACGAGGTAGCTTAAATGCCACATAAAACTTCGTGGGGAGGCAGCATCACTGGGGTGTTTAGGGCCATGGACAAGACGGCTGTGCCTGCCCAGCCTGGGGGCCTCAGGGCTAGGTGTCTTCTCCAGGATGGGTACGCCTGTCAGCCTCTCTCCCCTCCTGTTGTCTGTGTAGCAGAGCCAACGAGACCACTTCAGTCTGGGCCATCAGCCCTTCTCACAAAGCCATGAGGATGTCAGTGCCCTGCAGGACTGAGCAAGCCCCCAGGACAGGGGTCCTCAGTGTCAGGGCCACCTGGGTTCCTGGTAACCACTGGGCAAGGGGAGGCTGCAGGATACCCCAGTGCAGGCCATGTGGTTTCCCCTCCCTGAGCTCCCATGTCACCTGATGTCACACTAGGCACATGTATGGGACCCCTGTGTGGTCCACTCAGCTGAATCTGGCCCCCGTGGGGCTGCTGAGCACCTCTGCCCCAACGGCAGCTGGCCCCTGTGCAGAGGCAACTTCTGATGCCACTGGGGGCACCACTTTCTTGCCATCCTCAGGGGCCTCCTCCCCACAGCTCCTGAGCTCCCACTTATCCCTGCCAGGAACCACCACCTGCCCACCCTGGCCGCTGACAGCCACTGCCCATAGCCCCGAGCTCCAGCCCCAGACCCTCAGGCCCCCAGGCCCCCCACCTGCCCCCCAGCCTCTAGCACAGCTCCCAGCCCCCCAGGCCCCGGCCCAGCAACTGTCATGTGCCCTCAGCAGCATCTGGGACAAGCCTGTCCTCCCATGAGAAGAGGAAGCAAGGACAGCTGCAGGTCACATCCTACAAATGGCCCCTGCTCTGTGGGAACCTCCTGCCTGGACAGAACCTCCACTGAGCTGGGCTCAGCCATTGGGATACCCAGAATTGAGGCTTGGACCAATGGCACGTGGAACTTTGTCTACAGACCCCTGGGTCATCTGTGTGCCTCTGGTCACCCCCGCACCCTACAGGTCATGGCAGCAGGACCCAGGCCCAGGAGCTCAGGTGTGGGAGCAACAGGGAGAGACACCACTGGGGGCTCCTCCCTTGGATACCATGACTCGCCCCCAGGCAGGCAGAAGGAACACAGTTATACTGATCTTTGAGGAAACTGGTCCAGAGCCCAACTAAAAGTCAAATGTGTACTGATTTTGGGAAGTTCACATTCTAAACCCGCTACAGTTGACCAAGCTACCATGTGGACAAAGGGGAAGGGCCTCTGTGTCCTAGAGGCCTGGGCAGGTGGGTGGACAGATAGACAAACATTGACACTCTCAGTGCCACAAGTGTAGGAGCCACCTCCTCTCACCTAGCCAGGAGGACACATCAGCTATTTTCCTGGAAGCTTCTCAGGGTATCCCTTTCTAGTTGGAGACACAGCTAGAGGGCAATGATGAAGTTCAAACTAACTTGCCTGGTGGCCAATGACTGTGGAAGATCTTTGGTCTCAGTCTGGTCCATGCAGTTGGACACATCTTTGAGCCCCAGGGTGCTGCTACATTCAAGGCTGCACTTTACAGTGTAGCCCTCAACGCCCCCTTGCACACTCAGGAGAGCTGTTCCTGGGGTCAGTTTCAATTGACCAGGAAGTAAGGACCCCCCCCCACCATGTTCTCTGTCTCCCCAGATGGCATCTCCCTGCCCTGGGGGTCGACCTCTGTGGGGTGCAGCCCCCTGCAAAGAGTTCACCCTCTCTGGCTGGGTGACAGAAGGGCTGAGCCTCTGTGTGTTCATCGGCACTACAAAGACAGACCCCTATGTCCCTGAGGAAATAGCTTCAGCCCTTTGGCCTGTGGTGGGTGGTCCGGGAGCTGCAGAGCCACATCCACAACCTCTGCCTGTGCCTTTGCCCTGCTCCCGGACCTCTTCCTCCAAGTGGCTACCCTGGCTCACACTTGAGGTCCCTGCGCACCCAGCTCCAATGACACTTGATGATCCTCTGGCTCCTTAGGTAGCAATGTGCCACTGCCTGGGCTTTAGCATTCCCTGGCATTTCTCTCAGGTGGAGTCTCCGGGCTATATCAGGGCCACTCCTGTGACTGTCGCCATGAATAACCCAAGCCCCCCAAAGCCTGCCTGGGGGATGGGCAGCCTGTCCAGGCCCAGCCAGAGCCACTGTTATCTGGGCCCACCTGGTGGCTGGCTGCCCTGTGCTGGGAGTGGACCGTCATGGTCCTGCCTCTGGTTGTAACCAGAAGAACAAAACTGGTACGTGGTGAGTGGGGCCCCTGAAGGCATGTCCTTCTCTGGACTGGGGCATGTGGTTCCCCCAAGGGCAGATTGAGACACCAGGGCTGCAATTTCTGTCCTTGCCACAGCCCCTACCTGTGCCTTACCCTGCCCCCATGCTCACTGTGCTCCTGGTTCCCAGAGGAGCCTTGGTGACCCATAGATATTCCCATACTCCTGCATGTGCCCGCCAACCATCTCTGGTGTCCCTGGGTGTGCTGGAGGCTGCACTGTTAACCACCATTGTGCCTGATAAAAGCTGAGCCACCACAGTGGCTAAGGCAACTCCATGTCTACCTCATATCCCATGGAGCCAGAGGGAGGGAGGCTGGAGCCACTGAGCTGGCCGGGGAACTTCTTCCCTAACGCATTTATTTAGTCTTCCAAAGAGATGCCGTCTTCACACCCCAGTGGGCAGAGGCTTCAGTTGGGGCTCACAGGAGATAGTCATGGCACCTAGGCTGTCTCAGGGCAGATGGAGGGTCTTTGGTGGGAAGGAAGGCATGATCTGCACCTCGCTCTGCCCAGGCCTGGCCATCCCAGAGAAGGAAATGGAGTCCTCAGTGCCTGTCCAGGAAGAAGCTCTGGGGCACATGGCTCCAGTCCCCACCGCACCCACTGTTGCCACTGCTACTGCTTTTCGGAGCAACCATACCTGCTCCAGATAGCTACGTACTCTCCTTTGCTTTCTTCTTGGTTGTGTATGGAATGCAGCACACCCAGCTGGTCCGTGTCCTGTAGCCAAGGGGGTGAGGGGATGAGAGGGGTCCTAGCACATGGCCCCTGAGTGCCCTCCGACCTCTGCTATGCCCACTTTCTCAAGTCTGCAGGCGCCCAGATCTTGTGCCAGCTCTGGGGTGGTACAGAGTCAGAGCCTTATGCACAGCCAGGCCCTGAGCTGGGCTCTATGATGCTGCCTTAAAAGCCCTGAGCCAGGAGGGACTAATGTGCCACAGCCCTTAGCTGTGCCCAGGCTGGGCTGTCAGGGGCATGGAAAGTGGGCAAAGCAACACAAGGGACCAGCAGGCATTCCCCTGCAACGCGGCCTCTGGAGTCCCCCACATAGCAAGGCAGCCCTAGAATGGGCCGCAGTTCCCACCTCCTTCCTGGGGCCCCGGGGGGCTCAGTGACCAGGTTTGCCCACCAATGGGAGGACACCTATTGATGTCTTGAGAGGGAAGCCTCATCGGGTTAGATAGAACCCAAGGTTCTAGGTCCACGGGAGCGAGGTGGTCCAGGCCTGTGCCGAGGCCCCCAGCCCCCACCACGCACCGCACAGCCCAGGATTCAGCCCACCTGGTGGGTTCTCTGGGGCAGCAGAGTGGTGGGGATGGGGCTGAGATCAGGAGACAGGGATGTCCAGGCTCATGACAGAGCACAAAGCCACCGAGCTGTGAGCCGTGGAGCCGTGTGGCAAATCCATCAGCAAGAAATGATGAGAAAAATAAAGCTCACCTATTCTATGCCCAGTTTGGAGTGTGACAAAACAAACTACCATCCTAGTAAAAGCTAATGTGACTTAGTGATGTTAGTGGACGTCAGAGGGATGAGGGAATTTCTGAAGTAGGAGAGAATAAAATGGCCTCACAGAATTTCTACCCCCCAAGACATTAAAATCTGAACAAAAGGTAACACCATGACAATAATAACAGTAATTAATCAGTAGCCGCCACTTAACAAATGCAGCTCAATGCTCTGAACACCCAGAACCACCTGCCCACAGGGGCCCGTTCTCACAAGGACACCCTAGCACATCCCGTCCTTACCTAGAACAGTCCTACTTTTAAGAGGTGGGATTTGGGACGATTTTACAACTCTTTCTACATTGTTTCAGTTATTTAAAATGACTGTGTATCAGTTTTACAAATTCAGTACAGCCAATTTGTCTTTGAAAAAACCTGTAATAAGTAGGCCAGAGGTGGTGGCTCACACCTGTTAACACCAGAACTCTGGGGGGCCCGGGTGGGAGGATCACTTGAGCCCAGGAGTTTTGCACCAGCCTGGGCAACATATCAAGCAAGACCTTATCTCTCCAAAAAACTTAAAAATTAGCCAGACGTGGCGGTGCACGCCTATAGTCCCTGCTGAGGTGGGGATCCTTGAGCCCAGGAATTCAAGGCTATAGCGAACTGTGATGACCCCACTACACTCCAGCCTGAGTGATAAAGAAAGATCCTGTCACTAAAAATAAAAATAAATAGAAAATAAAATTTAAAAATCTGTAATAAGCCAAAGTATTAACATAGCTATTCATCCTGAGTGGTGGGAATTTGGATCCTTTCAATTTTCTTCCTTGTATTTCCCTGTATTATTTGTTTAAAATAAAACAAAATGAATCCATGGGACCCTTCAGTGGGCCCGAAGTGAGTGTCTTGTCCACTCATGGCTAAGGGCCTCACCATATACTGCACAACATCTGTCCAGTGGGGAGAGAGCTGTCGGGACAAACGTATCCTCCCCCCTGGAAGGCTCCACCCTGGTCTTGAGCCCTGCTGTAAGAGGGGCTGTTTGGCCACAACACCAGCCATATGTACAGGGCCCTCCACTGCCCCCACAGCCCAAGCCTGTGGCTTCTGCTGCTAGAAACCAAACAGGAGAAGTGGCACCACCACCTGCCACCTCTCTTCCCCGATCAGGTCCTTTGCTGGCTGATGTGTAGGAGAACATGCCTGGTTATGGGGCAGAGGGCTCTTTGAAGGTGCCCTGAGTCCTTAGCAGGTCTGGTGCCTGTTGCCCAACCTTAAGCCCCTCCAACCCTGGTAAATGCTGCCTCTGCACTACCCAAGAAGAAGTGGGAAGGCACATGAGGCACATGAGCATGGTGGGCCCACCAGAAGTGGTGGAGGGAATGTCTCTCTTACCCCCACCCATTATGAACCAACAAACATCACTCACTCATCTTCTGACAAATCTCCTATGTCCATCGGGGACCGCTTTTCTTCCTTCATGGTACACGTGGCCACCTGCAAAGAATAGCAGAAGAAGTTGTCAACCATAGGCACTAAGGCCTGACCTGCTGGAACTGCCAGAAGAGCAGGCAAGGCACAGAGAGAGGGCATGCAGAGGGGACCCAGAGATGGGGATGGGACACAAAGATTGAGACAGGGCATGGAGAGGGGCATAGGGAGGGGCATGGAAGCAGGGCACAGAGATTACTTTGGCCCTGCATGACTTCCCACTGGACAGGGTTTTGTTGAGTGGAAATTTCCAATTAGGGGACACTGACTAAGGTATTACACCATGGCCCCCTAGATCATAGATTAGGAGATGTGCTCTGTTAATTCCAACTCTGATACTGGCTGGCTCAACTAGAGTCCTTGGAATTCTGTACTCCATGAGTAGCTTTGTGGGGATTAATAACCAGCTCTCTTTACCTTATGGTATGCTCTGAAGGAAGAAAGGATATCTGGAAAATAACTGACCCCCAAAGCAGAAGTCTAAACTTGCTGAAAAAGAACTTTAAGAAATTTCCAAAAAGATGACTGATTATTACAGCTGAAAAATGGAGGAAGAAATCCCAGATACTTTTGTTGAAAGGGCCCAGACAGGCCACTCGGTCAACCACCACATTTTATAGATAATAGTGATGATGGTGATGATGGTTATGATGGTGATGGCAATGATGGTGGTGATGGTAGTAATTGTGATGATGGTGGTGATGGTGATAATGGTGATGATGATGGTGACGATGGTGTGATGATAATGGTAGTGATGATTGTGGTGATGATAGTGATGATGGTGATAATCATGGTGATGTTGAGAATGGTTATGATGGTGATGGTGATGATAGTGATGATGATTGTGATGGTGGTGATGATGATGGTGATAGTGATGAAGGTAGTGATAATGATGGTGGTGGTGGTAATGATGGTGATGATGGTGGTGATGATAATGATGGTGATAGTGGTGGTGAGGATAATAATGGTGATAATGGTAATGATGATGGGGTGGTGGTGAAGATGATGGTGATGATTGTGATAGTGGTAGTGATGGTGATGGTGGTTATGGTGGTGATGATGGCAATGATGTTGGTGGTGGTAATGATGGTGGTGATGATGGTAGTGATAATAGTGATGGTGAGGATAGTGATGGTGGTGATGATGATGATGGTAGTGATAATGGTGGTGATAGTGATGGTGGTGATGATGGTGATGATAATGATGATGGTGGTGGTGATGGTGGTTGTGGTGATGATAGTGGTTATGGTGGTGGTAATAATGGTGATGATGGTGGCGGTGGCGGTGGTGGTGGTGATGGTGATGATGATGGTGGTGATGATGATGTGATGGTGGTTATGGTGGTGGTAATAATGGTGATGATGATGATAGTGGTGGTGGTGGTAATGATGGTGTTGATGATGGTGATGATGATGGTGGTGATGGTGATGGTGGTGATGATGTGATGGTGGTGATGATGGTGGTGATGATAATGATGGTGATGGTGATGATGTGATGGTGGTGGTGTGATGATAATAGTAGTGATGATTGTGGTCATGATAGTGATGATGGACAATACTGAGATTATGTGGTTATGAGGAACTGTTGAGAACTTTATTAAACGACCCTGGAGTGTAGGTACTACTAGGATCCATTTTACAAAGGAGCTAATTGAGGCATAGCGAGGTGTGAGTTATTGGAGCATTTGCTGGCAGAGCCACGCATCAACCAAGACCAGACCTCCTGATTCCCAGGTCTGTGGTATTTTCCCCACCCCAACATGACCCACAAGAGGTTCTGGGGGCCTTTGGATACCCTGAGGGTTGATGCAGGCCCTAGAGTCTTTGATACTGCCAGAAAGTATGCAGGTTGGCATTAGGGAGGGAGAGGAAGAGGTGAAAATGTGCCCCTCCCAAGGCCTGTCCCCAACATCATGGACCCCTCCAGAGCCACCGGCCCTGCCCCCTGCTCTAGCACATGCTGGTCATGGTGCAAGTTCCTGGATAGGCCTCTTGGGCCTAGCCTGAAAAGTGCGGGTTCTTTCCCAATGAGTGCTATAGCTTTGCATTTTTGAGGGGTTTTGTCTTTACCTCCTCAGCACAGTCTCCCAGATCAATCTCCACAAACACAGATGGTTTCTGTGAATGGAAACCAAAGAGGTGTGGGTGGTAGGCTTGGGTGAGCAAGGGAGGAAGGCACCTTGGCTGCCCAGAGTGTGTCTCCAATGGCAGCACTTTAGTCAACTCCAAAGAAATATCTGGGGTAAGGGGCTTCCCAAAGCCCTGGAGTCAAACCCAGGATCATGAGCTGCACAGCCCTGGCCAATGTGCCCAGCTCCACATCCATTCCCCACACAAGGTTCAGGAGGGGGATAAAAGCCACCTTCTTTCACAAAGTGCCCATGAGAACGCAGCACAGCACTGACACATCTCTGGCCAACACTAGGGTATGGGCTCAGGTTCTTCTGGGCCCTAGTCATACTGAGGGTACCCCTCTCAGGTCACGCAGTGTGGGGGGAGTAGTATACCCGGGGTCAAGCAAAGAGGCACAGAGCTTGGATTCTTGGATTCTCAGGGGCAGGGATCTCAGTTCTACACTATAGCATGGTGGCTGTTGGGATGACCCCAGCCAAAGTCCACAGCAAGCTTGTGGCCCAGTGGGACTCGTGTCTGGACAGGCCTCCCCATCTTACTTTGGTTACTAAAGTGAAGAGCTCTTGCCTCCTCTTCCAGAAGGCCATTTAGCTTTACGAACTCTGGCTCCTGCTCCTGAAAGCCCAAAGATATCAAACAGGTAAGTAAAGTTAGGATTCTGAGGAAGGGGACAAAAATGTATGGTGGTTGGGCAGTGCCAGACCTTGGCCTCCTGGGGATGACTGTCTGCGCACTCGCCTTCCTGTGCCCCTGCAGTGCTGGCCTCAGAGTCACTCTTCTCAGCCTCTGGTCTCATGTTCCCATCCTCAGGGTCCGCCTTCCCAAGGGCAGCCTTGTCCTTTCCCTCCTTGTTTTCCATGGGGTTTCCCTGCCTGCAGGAGATGTACAAAAGCTGGTCTGGAATCGGTGACACCCATCCCCTCTCCTGCTGTCACCATGCTGGGCTCTGGGTGTCTGGGGACTGTGTGAGCCTGGGAGGGGCTCACCAGGCAGAAAGGTCTGCATGACATGGGTCTAGTTGGAGGGGATAGGCATGGCCCCTGGATGTCTTTGGTACACAGCCGAACTGGGCTTATCTCAAAAGCAAGGGCTGAGCTTGCCCTGGTGTGAATATGTGGCCACCTTTGCAGCCAGTACTCTGCTGGCTCCACATAGTGCCAGGCAGGCTGTGCAGAGCCACGGGTGGGCTGGGCTCTGTCTGGGCCTGCCGCTGTTCACACCAGCCTGGCTGGATGAGCCCAGGGACATAGGCATCCTCCCAGCCTCCTCACCACCAACAACCAGCAGCCGCTGGCCATGGGGTCCTGCTGGCTCCCAGCCTTGCCAATGTGAGCACACACTTAGCCACGCCGCCACAACTTCCCTCCTGCTCCGCCCTGCTCCAGGCTGCCTTCAGCATCCTCTTTCCACACCTGGGCTCCTGACCCTTATCAACCAGCTGCACCTATGGTGCCTTCTGGGGCCAGTTCTCTCTTTGGCCAACTCAAAGGAAGCCATTTGGACTAGGGTGACTGGCCCCTATTGGTGCCTGGTGCTGGCAAGTCTTGGTATCTGAGAAAAATTCTTGGGTGATTCAATAACTTTCACATCCTTTGTGATGATGGGAGGGGGGATGGGGCAAACAAGCCAGAGGTGGGGAGGGAAGGTATGGCCTGGTGGGAACAGGATGCAGAGGAGGTCCCATGCCTAGGCCTCATCCTCACTAAGCCACTGGAACCATCCTCCTAGGGCAGAGGTGGCCACATGACAAGACAGCACCTAGTCCCAGGAGGGTACAGGAGGCCTGCAGAGGGGCTGCGGGAGGAGGTTGGTAGGGCAGGGGAGGGTGTCTGCCATCCTGAGGACCCCTTGGGTGGTCCCACCTCCAGGTATAGTAGAATTTGCAACCCCCCTTTTACACCCTCAGGTGGGGCTTTTGCAGGGTCCCTCCAGGCTGCTTACCAGCTGGCATCATCCACATCACCCCTCAGTTCTTTCCCCAGGTCCTCTGACTCTGAAAAGGGAGGGCAGAGTATTCAGCACCACCCATCTGCACACTAGCTGTGTGCTCCAGGCTGGGATGCTGAAGTGAGCCCCCTTCCCCCCTGTGCCCTGTGACGCCCCTCCCCTACAGCTGGGGCTCCAGCACATTCCACAGCTCAGATCCATGACACCTGAGCCCCAGAGCCCACGGTCTTTCTGGGGAACTCAGGGTGAGGCATGGTGCAGCTCCTCCTGGAAGCCACAGAGCAGGAGGGTGGATGAGGCCCTCTCCTCTCTAGGGGAGGCCACAGGAGGAACATGAAACCATAGTGGGCTTGTCCAGGAAAACCCGTGGTCACTAACTGCCTCGCCCCTCTGAGAGGCACTGCCGGCATGTTTGCAGTGGTCTGTTTTCCAAAAAGAGCTAGTATGGATGGGTCTTTATTCTGGGTGAGGGGCAGGCAGAGCATGAAGTGATTCTTCTAAGTACTGACAGGGACAGGGCTGTGTCCGGGGTCTGTTGGGAGGACAGCTGTGGTCTGCACCTTTCTCAGCTCCCCGCTGCTCTGCTTCAAGGAAGCAGCAACTTCTCTGTTTCTGGGCACAGCCTTCTGAGGAGTCACGTGTGGGTGACCTCCCCACTAGGCACTGGGCGTGAGTGAGGCTTGGCCAGTGCAGATGCCCCAGAGGGCCTCCCCAGGACTCTTAATGCCTCAGGGAGCTCCAGAGCTGCACCCAGCCCCAGGCAGGGTCTTAGAGCTACCCCCAAAGGATTTCCTCACAGGACATAGCAGAGTCCAATCTGTCCCAGCCTCCCATTCAGCTCAGCTCTGGGCCAGGGTGGGGAGTTCTGGGCAGTAAGACCAGCAGCTGACCATGGGGGCTGACCATGGAGCTGACCGTGGAGAGCTGGTATGAAGCCCAGGGAGGGTAAAGCGCAGAGGCTTTGCAGAGGGCTGAGTGGGCTCCCAGGCATGGCCACAGCAGGTTCTGGAGCCCCTGGGGCTCTTGGCTCTGCTCCCCTACACCCTGCCTCCCAAGTGTGACGCAGACGTGGAGACTCCCTGTCAGTAACGAGCACCCGGCACGTTGTGGAGCTCACTGGGTGTGGGAGCGAGCAGTCCAGTCCACACAGTTGGGTCTCTGGCAAGCAGCCACATCCCAGGACACACAACTGGGGCCACCCACTCTTTCTTCCTGCAGCAGCTTGCCACCTGGGCCACCACACACTGGAGTAGGGGGTGGTCCTCAAACACGGTTTAGGTCCCAGGCTGAGTCCCGGGCTGTGAGGGAGGCCCGTGAAGGGTGTTGGGTCTGCAAGCCGGACAGGCTTCCTTTCACATTGTCCCTTCCTCTCGCGTTGTTTGGGGAAGGTCCGAACCCTGGGAACTGAGCCCCCACATCCTGCAATAGGGCCACATTCCAGGCGACCTGAGGCAGGCTCTGAGACCTGCCATCTGGTCACTTCTTTAAAGAACTTACCACATCTCAGGAGAGGCCGGGGACAGGGTGGTGCAGGCCCTATAGCTGCTCATGTCCCCGGGACAGCATATCTCTAGACTTTCACGTTATCCCTAGGGCTTGAGTGAGAAAACTGCACCCCCATGCCTGATGCCAATCCCAGGGACGAGTTCAGGATGAGTCTGCGCTGCTCTCCATGTCTCTTGGCCACATGGGTAGCTGCTGCTGTTGCAAGGCTTGGGGTACCACAGAGCATCCCCCACCCTGCCTCTGCTCCCTGATGCTGGCCGCCACACTCAGGCTGCCCAGGTGGGGCCCCGCTGCCAGCAGAAGAGCTCCCAGTGGGCCCTGGGCACCACCAGTGTGGGTTGGAACGTCTGGCAGCACCGGCCTGAGGCAGGACCTACCCGGCTCCCTGCGCAGCCTCCGGATACGGCTTGGGGGGTCCCCCCTCTGGTGCAGGCCACCCACACTCCTACTTCTCTGAAGCTCGGCCCCCTCGCTGGCTGCTTTGAGGTGCCCGGGGGCTCCTACTGGTAGGGCCCCAGGTCCAGGCCGGTGCCTTCTGTGTGTGGTAGCTGCGTCCTTCTCCATCTTGAAGCTTCCAGTACAGCCTCAGTGGGGGCGCATGGCTGCCCCTCACACGATCTCCGCTGTAGGAAAGTGGCCCGAGACTGTGCCTGGGGGAGCGTCCCTGTCGCCATGGGGCTGCTGTGATGTCACTGCAAGGTAGAGGTCAAAGGTCACCCAGTCCCAGTGCAGGGTCCTTCAAGCATGAAGGCAGGGCCCTACATTTGTTTCCTGCTTCCAGCCTCTGGACTGTCTTCTGTGTCCCAGACTCTTCTTTCAGGGACAAACTAAGGTGTGAAGGTAGGGTCAGGAGGGCAGTGCCCAGTGGCCAGGGCCCCCTCCTCAGTCCACTGGATGTAGGACAAAGCTTTCCACAGATGGGGCTTCACAGAGGTTTCTGGGAAGGTGGATCTGATGGTGCAGACAGAACGTAATACCTCCTCTTGGGTCTGAGGGCACTGCCATTGGCGGCTAGGGCCAAATCACAGTATTTTGCTGTCCTGTTCTGGAGGCCTACATCAGAGGTGGGGCTGATGGGGCTGGGACCAGAAACACCATCTCCTCCTGTGCTCCTACATGGTCACCCCACTGTGTGCTATGTCCTCATCTGTGTATAGGATGACAGCTCTGCTGGGTCAGGATGCCTCAGTGACCTCACTTTACCTTAATCACCCCTGACAGGCCCTAGCTCCACACACAGTCCCAACCAGAGGTCTTAGGGATGAAACACAGCAGAACAGAACCCCCTGCCCCAGAAATGCTCATCTTAAAGTCTCATCCCAGTAGGGCCTAGGAACGAAATCACTGTGAGACTGACCAACAGGAGCAAAGCACATAAGGTTCTCACGCTGGCAAGGCCTTTTAGGTGGCCTGCTCTGCCCCCTCGGCCTGTCCATGTTCCTAGCTTGGGAAGCATAGGGAGGAGACTGAAGGGACTCCCCACACCGTGTCCTCAGCCCTTTCCTTTCTGATTATTTCCTCGAACAAGCCCATGGCATCCTTGTGTCCAGGAGGCCTGAGGCCACCCAGCCAAGTGCCAAGGTAGGAAGTGGCAGCTTTCCCCAGTACCCACCAACTTTCAGCCTGGGGAGACTGTGGCTCAGAGATGCCTGCACCAAGCCATGGTTGGAGCCAAGATTGAAGACAGGACACAGTGCATAGACACTGTCCTTGCTCCAATAACTGCTAGGGCCCTGGAGATAAGGACAGCAGGAGCCCTTGTACCTCATTCTGGGTCTCAGTGCCCCACCCTCAGTTCCACCACCCACAGTGGCCTAGGGCAGAATAAAGAGGCCCTGACCTGCCTGTCTGGGGACAGGGGAGGCCGACTAGTCCCATCCAGCCTCGGCCACCCCAGGGGGGCCCTCATACATAAGCATTGCCCACCAGACCCGCATATACCCTGGGAAACATCTGACTTGCTACCTCTAAGCAAAACCCCCTGGTTTCTCTCAAAAAAGAGCCAACAGGATAGGATTAAAAAAAAAAAAAAAGACTGAAAACCAAATGGAAAAAAAGAAAGGGGAACACATTGAACAGCCTTTGCCCCCACCACGGAATCTCTACCCAGAGCCCTCCCCAACCCTCTCCTGTCCCCAAGAGTGAAACAGCTCCCTGTGTACCTGAGGACCACCCATCTCTGCTCAGGCCAGTGCCTTGAGACACCATGCCTCCTGCGTCCTAGAATGCAGAGCACAGGTGGGGTCTGTCTTCCCAACGTGCTCATGGCCCTCAGCCATGCCAGGTCCCGCACCTGTCCTAAGGGCATCGTGGGGCAGGCTCCCACCCAAAGCCCCACAGGCAGATGTCACCTGCTACCAGTGATACAACCTGTCACCAGAGGAATGTCACCTGTCACTAAAACATCCTGTCATCAGAGGGATATCACCTATTACTAAAACAATGTCACCTGTCACCAGAGCAATGTCATCCAGCTTCCTATGCCTGGCACCCCCACTTGTATGACTATCCATGGGCACCCCTGGAAAGCAAGCCAGTCCTCAGAAAGAATAAAATATCTGTTTTAATTGGACAGTAAAATACATTGCAAATCATTAGTATTTTATAAACAGAGACATTAAGTTACAAATCTGTGTTAAAAATTGCAGCTTGGTGCAGCATCATAGCTGTGTGTCCCAAAGTTTATTTTTTATATTTTCCTCCACTATTTTTGTGACAATAATAACACTACTACCTGCTATCTAGACTGACCCTGAACAACAATGTTTCCAAACAAGAACAGAGAGCACCAGGCATGCAGTGCCGACAGCAGTTGAGGACGCTGTGTGGATATCTTCCTCAGTAAGCTCCAGGAGGGTGAGGAGAGGACTGGGCCCACAGAGATGCAGTGCGTGGGGTCCTGGCAGTGGCACCCATGTCACTGAAGGCTCCACACCTCAAACTCATAGTTTCTTCCCTTTGATTTTCTTTTGAGGACCTTTTGCTGGCTTTCATGAAATACACAGGACTCCTTTTTGCGCTGCCCTCCTATGATGTCCTCCTGTTTACCAGGTACAGGTTGGATAGGAACATCCAAAGTTACAAAGAGTTAATTTAAAACGGTCCTTTACAAACATTAAGAAAAACAGCGTGAAAAATGCACACTTCTATTTTTAAAATCTTTCCCAAATTTCCACCAGGGGTGGAACTCTAACCCCCATCAAAAGGATGTGTGCTTGAACTGGGGGTTCAGCAGACACCTGGAGACTGGAGCCCCTCTGCAGAGGGGCCTCCCAGGTGCCAGGAGCAGTCTCGGGTGGGACTTCTGTGAAGCTCTGCATGTCCTAGCCACTAACTGACCCTTTGGCCAGGAACAAAACCTCATCAACAGCTGAAGAGAGAGGCCATCTGCGGCTGGTGGTGAAGCATGATGTCCAGGCAGAGCTGAGGGCCCACGGTGCAGAGATGCACAGGTGGCGGGGCACGGTGAGGGCAAGGTGGGAACTCATGTTCTGCAGCCACCGGGCTGGGCGAGGGCTCCCAGGCTGGGCCGGGGCACAGTGGTGGTGGTGCCCACACTTCTTGAAGATCTGGCTGATCGCTGGATCCCACAAACCTGGAGAATGAAAAGTAACTCACCCAACGAGTGAGTTATTTCTTGCCACAGCAGATGGCAGTGGCTCTCAGAATAGGCGCAGCATGGGCTTGGTGGTGCAGAGACAATGTGGATTCAGGCTGGTGGCTCTGCCCTTGTCCCTACTCTCTTGTCCTCTCCAGACTTCAAATGGAATGTGTGGAGGCCTCAGACGGCTGCCTGATGCAGCTCTGGAAACTCTTATCTCCAATGGGGTGCTCCCTGCAGAGGGAAGCGGGGGAGAGTAAGCACAGCCCAGCTGCCCGCTGTCCTCTAGAAGATGTTTTGGCAGCCTTCTCTCCTATTCCTAAATGTGGTGCATGTTTGTTGTAGTAAATATGAAAAATAAAGAGAGGCCAAAGGAAGAACAAAGAACAAAGCTCCCTCTGGGCGTGCCTAGCCAACTCCAGCTGCTGTGTGTATGCGTGTAGGTCATGTGTGCAGGTGAAGAGTCACATTTACACCCATATGTGGAATGTATGCAGCTGTCCATGCCCTGTGTAGAGTGCAGTACATGTGTGTAGTGTGAGATCAGGCCCACAGCTCTCTGCCTGTGTGCAGTGTCTGGCACATTGCAGGTGCTCAGCACGCGCCCATATACTGGCTGTGGGAAGCAGGACTGTGCTGCACATGTTGTTTCCAGCCTGCCGGCTTCAGTCAGTGTCAGTGGAGCAATGTTTCAGAAGGTGAATGTGTGTTCCGCACAGAAGGGTGTCTAAGGTTCTGACTTGGTGGTCAGAACCAAGGGAGGAGGGCTAGGAACTGGGCACAAATACATCTAGGGCACAGATGAGGTCACATCTCTCAGGAGGTGCTTTGCACTTGGTCCCAAGAACAGCCTGTCAAGTCAGAATCCTAAGGACCTGCTGCTGTCCCTGGGTTACACTTCCCTCCCCAGAACCGATGTGCAGCTGCCCTGGAGGGAGGAGTAGGGAGGAGAGAAGGAAGAATGGGGGGGTGGGGGAAGGGAGGAGATGCGGGAATGTAGGAATGAGGGAGGGGTGTGCAGAAGGAGGCTGGCCTGAGAGGCAAGAGAGACATAGAAGCAGTGTGTGTGGGGGTGGGATGGGGGTGCAGGAGGGTGGGTAGAGGGCTGGGACTCCAGCAGGGGCCCTAGAGAGGAAAGTCAGGGAGGCTCTAAAGGAGGGAACACCACAGTCACACCCTGCTGAGACCTCCCAGGCTCCAAGCCTCTGGCTGGGGTAGACCCATGGCTAACTCACTGGCTTCCATATCTTGTCTTCTGGAACTTGTCCCTCTTATACTGGGCATGTTCCCGCTCCAGAGCCACGACCACGGCAATGAGCTGCTTCAGTGTCTTGTATGTCTCCTGTGGGTCGTCAATGAGGAATGCAGAGTACTCCTCCTGCTCCGGGCCATCATACACAGATCTGCTCCCACAGGCCTCTGCAGACCAGGTGGAGGGGTCAGTGCCCTGGAATCCCAGGCCCAACATACCAGCCCCCACCCTACACAGGCACAGTTCCCTTCCAGCCCGTGTTCCCAGAGCAGCTGCCATCCAGGTAGGGCTGACCACTCACTCCCACACTTAGGCAGAAACTGAAGCCTCTGCCACTGTGGGTGGGACCCTGGGGGAGCTGTGGAGAGTTGGGACTGAGGAGCTGGCTGGTACTTCTGAAGCATCTGCTGCCCCCAAGTCCTCAGGGGGCACTAGACAGAGGCCTTAGCCTGCCTTGGACCAGCCTGATCATGGGTGACCTGTTGGTGACACCCACCCTTTACCTGCTCTCGCAGCCAGAACCAGGGAAGTCCATACCTGGACTCCAGGCCAGGCTCGCTCAAGGGTAGTGGGAGACCCCGAAGAGCCAGGCTGGGAGTGGGCAATACAGGCCATCCCACAGGGGCCATGAGCTTGGACACAGACTGTGCCACAACTTCTGAGGACTCTGCCAGGACACAGACTCTGCCATGTCCACAGCCAGGACACAGACTCTGCCACAACTTCTGAGGACTCTGCTCTTTACCCTGTTTCCTGACAGGGTGAACTTCCTGGCTGGACACACCACTCCCACTAATGTCCATTCTGCAGCCTCTGGGCCTCAGTGGAGAAGCAGTGTCTGCAGCTGGACGCACATCTCCACCCGCTGCATAGGGCACCCTCAGTTCTGCAGTCTGCCCTAGACTGGTTGTTTCATCCCCCTCAGTCCAGGGGTTGAAATCCTCACCCACCAGGCAGTGGTGCTGGGGTTCAGCCATCCTAAACAGGAGCCTGAGGGCCCAGCCTAAACCAGATGAAAAGACCACAAGGCATCCCAGCAGAGGACCAGGCATGGGAACTGAGGGAAAAGACCTTTATCTGTGATCCTTTCTTATAGCACAAACCCGCTGAGACAGAGATGGGTGCCAGGAGGGAGGCGCTGCTACGGCAAACATGCAGAAAAGCAGCTTGGTAAGTCTGCAGTTTGGGCTAGGAAAAGCCTAGATTAACGCAAGCCATCTGGGAGCTTGGGCAGACCAGGAGGACAGGCAATCTTGAGATAAGGCATGGAGCGCAGCTGAACTTCACTTTCCTAGTGAGGACTGGCCTCCTGCACTGGGAGCCAGTAGAGTTAGTGGAGCTGTTGGGCCCTCCCTACCGACAGTGAGATGGGGAAAGAAAGAGGAGCTGTGAAGGTGGAATTGTCAAGCAAAAGGGAACCAGAACCTAGACTTGGGAAATTCTAGCCCTATCCATAGTTAGGAAAATGAGAAAGACTGTTTGGGAGATAGGACTGAAGGTGTGGCTCAGCAGCCACTGATGAGGAGACTTGTGTGTGTGGAACCAGGGATGTAATCAGTCCTGTCAACAAGGCCCAGAACCAGACGGGGTCACTCTAGCAGGATGGCTTTTGACCCCAAGCCAGCCAGGTGATGGTGAACAGGACCTTAGGGGAGGCTGCATCATAGGCCCAACGCCCTGCGCAAGGTGCCCACTCAGTCTTCCCAAGTCCTAAATGGGCTATTAATCCCACATCATCCTAGGACACATCCCAATAAGCTGCGACAGCCACCCCCATAGCACAGTGCTTCCCACTCCTGCCGCCAACTTGCAAAGCCCATCTGTGCAATTGCAGAAAGTGGCCAGACTAGCGCCAGTGCCCAGCACAGGCCCCGCCATGCCCTGGGCACTGCACCCACAGCCCTGGGTTGAAGTCTGTTTCCAAACTCCAGGTAACATCCAAGAAAGGAGGCCCAAGGTGGTCAGCCAGGGGAGCAGCCACTCCACACAGCATGCAGAGGGGACAGAGACTGCCCATTGCCCTTGCATGGTGCCTGCAGTAGCACCTGTGGGGAGAGTGGAGGACACCCTGAGGGTCCAGCATCTGGGGAGCTGGAGCTTGGCTAATGCAAGTGCCACATCCTGAAGCAATTAGGACAAATTACCTGTTTGGAGAGCACAGATCACAGGCAGACGCCTGGGCGCTATAAATGATGGCTTTAGGCCAGAGAAAGCTACAGCAAGATGTCCAGCCAAGCCAGTGTCCACAAGCCCATGTCTCCAAGAAGGCTCCCTACTAGGAGGGGGCTGCGTGTGAGAGCATCTCCTTATATCTACTGTCACCCTTCTGGCCCTCACCCACCCCCTTTCCTCTGCCTGGCCATCTACCTGCACAGTCCCCATTCATCTATCTGTCTGTCTCTCCAACCTCCCATCCATCCAGCCTTATGTCCATCTGTCCACCCATGTATCCATCCGTCCATCTGACCAACAAACAGCTGTAAGCACCTGCAGTGTGCCAGGCACTGGGACAAATGAGACCTGTCCTCTGTTCTCCAGAGGCCACAGCATGTGGACAGAGAAGAGATTAAAGACACAGTGAGGGGGACGAGCCCAGACCACTAGCTGGGTAGGTCAAAGCTACCAGGAGGAAGAGACTTCCAGGATGAATAGGCATTAGCCTGGCTGGGGCAGGAGGGCATTCCATGCTGAGGGCAGAGCAGTAGCCATAGTGTGGGTTGCAGGGTACCCGTAGGCGATAGGAGCCAGAGGAGTTAGGAGCAGTTGGGGGCCTGGTTGGCTCTCACATGGCAGCCTCATCCTCTCTGAGACCCTTGACTCCATCCTCCTGTCTGGCTGCTGTTCTCAGTCAGCTGGGAAGAGACTGAGCTACCCAGCTGGGAGCTGCAGGTGGATCCCTGGAGCCTTGGAGGCCCAGCTTGCTTTCTGTGAGAGAAGATACTGCAAGTGTGCGGTGGCCTGTGCACATGTGTGAATGTACATGCAGGCCCACCATGCACATGCGGGCCATCTGCACATGCACATGCATGTACATGGAAGCCCTCTGTGCATGTTTGTGCATATACACGCAGGCTGTCTGTGTACATGTGCGCATGTACAGGTGGGCCACTCATGCATGTGTGTGCATGTACATGTGAGGCATCTGTGCATGTGTGCACATGTACATGGGGGCTGCCCATGTACGTGTGTACATGTGGGCCACCATGCACATGAGTGCATGAACGTGTGGGTCATCCATGTATGTATGTACGTACATATACGGTCATCCCTTTATGTATGCACAGTTGTACACAAGCATGCACATGAGCATGTGTTGTGTTTATATGCACGTGTCCATGCATGCGTGCAGGCAGGAGTGTGTGGACTATGCACACATATGGCTGGCTGTGTGTGCACACATGTACGTGGCTGTGCATGAGTGCACTGGCACCTGTGCACACCCAAGCAGGGCTCATGTGGTGTCCTCATGTTCAGTACACCTGATACTTCTGGCGTAGAGTAGGAAAGGATCGACCCAGTTCACAGGCTCATGCCCAGCACCTCTGCCCTGTTCCCATTCTGAGGGGGCTCAGGGCCCTGTCAGAGCATCTCCAAAGCAATCAAGAGCCCCTAGACCGGGTGCAGACATACACAGCCATTTATCTCCTGCTGGGTTCTCCTGCCTCTGCCTCTCCTGAATTACAGACCTCCACACATTATTCCCATGTCAAGGAATTTGTCCTACCTAGTTTGTTTTTGCTAAAATCCATGAAATAATGAAATGTCAAGGATGATGAAGCTGTGCATATATTTGAAACTCTCAGTGAGACAGCAAATAGTAGTAGGCATCTGTGCACACACACACATGTCCATACACATGCACATCTGGAAGCAGGAAAAGTTATATCAGGGTCTTCTAAAGAATTTGGCAGTGTGACTTTGGTTGCAAAAGTTACATTCCATCTAAAAACTATAGAACCTGTTATCAAAGTAACTTTTCCCACATAGCTGCCAAACTTGCAGGAAGCTTCCCCATCTGCCAGCACTACAAGGACACCAAATGCAGCTCACAGGGCTCCAGTGGCTTGGAGGAGGGTCTCTGCCCCTGCAGAACACCCCACGCCCTGACCGTGCCTGGCACCTCCTGGCCTGCAGTGCTGCCCACCAGTAGGCCCACCTTGCATCTTCTCCAGCTTGCCCATGTAGGAGTGGAAGAGAGAGTACACACGCTCCATCTCCCGGTCCCCGTCAATGTCCAGGTGGATGTCAGCTGGGAGGTCCCTAACCAGACACAGAGAGAAGAGAAAAGTAAAAACTCTCATTTACATAATGCTTTCTATCATGATGCTAGCTTTTCAAATCACTAAAGAGAGAAGATGGAAGGACTGACACTAAAATGT
Source organism: Perodicticus potto (assembly GCA_963574655.1). Taxonomy (NCBI): domain Eukaryota; kingdom Metazoa; phylum Chordata; class Mammalia; order Primates; family Lorisidae; genus Perodicticus; species Perodicticus potto. Next base: position 33,978 of record CAUYRH010016942.1, on the reverse strand, counting down.
ATCTGTGGCCTGGATGAGCTGACAGTGGCCCCGGGCTGCTGTGGGTGTCTAGATGCCTCTCAGGGCCCACAGGTCTGCGTGGGCAGCACACAGAGCAGATTGCTTTGCCCTGGGGGGTGCAGTCCCCCTGTGGGTCCCACTGTGGCTGACTCAGGGCCACGTCTGTGAGGCTGGGTTTCCAGTCCTGTCCACCAGCGTTCAGGGGACTGAGGGAGACGGGCATTGGCCACCCATGGCATCACTGTTCCACAGTGACAGGTGGCTGTCACCCACATGGGCATAGGTCTCACGGGCACATCCCAGCAGACCCCAGGGAGCAGGACTGCTGACTCCAATCCATAGGTAGGATGTGCAGGACAGCAGACAGGAATCAAGGTGGGGCGTCTGTGCAGAAGGCCCCTTCCAGGGTGGGTCCTCTGGGCTCCTCTCAGGGAAACAGGATGACACTATGCCTGGGGCCTTCCTGCACCAAACTGCCCACTCACCCTTCCCCCCAGCATAGCCCTGGCCCCAGCAAGGGCTCAGGAGGAGCCTCAGGCTCAAACCCAGGTGCTCCTGGGGTGGGGGACACTCAGGCACCGAGAATAGCCCAGCTGGAGCACACTGGCGAGCAGGTCCACACTACCCAAACCTGCAGACGGACCTCCCTACAGGGACAAGCCTAGTGGCTGCATATGGCTGCACAGGGGCCACACCTACCCAGTGCAGGGTGAACAGCCCATGGCCGTGTCCGAAGCGGCCCTGCAGCACAGCCAGTGGCCGTTCAGGTAGGCAGAGGGGTGGTAGACAGTGAGCCGCTGTCGGTTGCAATGGCTGACCTTGCTTAGGACATCAACCCAGTCCTTGGCCTCCACGCAGTTGCTGGCCTGGATGTACAGGGTGCGCTCCGGCTGTACCACCTGGAACATCTGAGGGTGCAGAGCGCTCAGGGTGGCAGCAGGCTCGGGGCAGGCATCTGGGAGCACCAGGGGGAGGCCAGGTGGGGAGTGAGGGGCTTTCTGCCACCCCAGAGCTAGACAGAGGGGTGTCAGGGGTGGCTTGGTGACTTGGCTATTTCTGGCAGTGGCCTATCCTGGGGCCTCAGGTTTCCACAAAAAGTACAAGGGAGGACACACTGGTCCCCACAGACCCCTGAAGCTGACCATAGGCATTATACACACATCTCCCCGTCTTGTGATGGAGGGTAGGCTGCACGTGAGGGGCTTTGGAGCTGGTCCCACCACCTTCCTGCTCCCAGGCTCCTTCTCAGGCCTCAGCCCCACCTGACTGCCTAGGTATGCTGCCTCTTCCTCCCACCGACGTTATGGCCTGATGAGGCCTATCAGAGCCCACACAGGTTGCCATGTATTATCCACTTGACGTTACTGAGTACCAGGTCTCTTCTAGGTCCTGGGGACAGTGTGGCCCACAGTTCTGCCCCTCGTGAATGTCCAGCCATGAGAAAGACAAAAGTGAGCACACAGAATAGGCCTTCTCCACAGAGAACAGGGGCTGCATGGGGTTGGGGCACTAAGCACATGGTCTGCCGTGCTCAGAAAAATAGCTGAGAAGAAAAGAGGCGCAGTGACAGGGCTGAGGGTGCCTGGGCAGGAGGGACGGGAGGGACAAACCCTGAGGTCATAGGTGACCAGAGCTCCCAGCACAGGCCAGGTTGTACCCAGAAGATGGGGTGAGTGGGGAGGAGGGCCACCAGGAGCCATATGCCAGTCCTGCCGGGTGGGAGGACGGTGCCTTCTCCTTGGGGGCCCAGGGAACGGCCCCTCCTTTGAAGGGGCAGCTCCAGCTCCAGGTCTCTGGTGGACTCCTGGGGTCTCGCATACAGGCCTAGAGCTGTAGCCCTGCACGGAGGGGCCTGGCCAGGGACCCATCCTCAGATGATAAGAACGAGGCCCTTCAGCTAGATGCTGCCCCAACCAGGGGCCTTTTCAAAACTTCATCTGGGCCTGTTACGTGTACTCCTGGGTAACCTCCCCCACCATGTACCAGCCCCATGGACAGCCCTCTGATGCCATGCTGGGGAGGGACGTGTCCCCAGGGAGCAGCTCTGAGGCTGATGCCAGAGGACTGCACATTTTCACTATTACTCATCAGGTATCACTCCCAGACCCACTTTGCTCTAAAAAGCCTCTAGTGACTTACACGAAATCCTCTATTGAAACAGCAAACACAGAAAACACTTAGAAAGTCAGGAATAGAGAAACATAAATAGGAGAAGCAGGACACGAACACGAGTGTCCAGATGGGGACAGACAGCCCAGAAGAGTCCAGAGTTTCCCAGACAGCTGCGGTGGTCACTCAGCCTGTCTCCAAGGCTATGGAGGGGACAGATGCCTCCAGACCAGGGCCACAATGAGCTGCCACCCACAGCCCTGAAGCCTGTGCTGGGCTGTGGGGGTCTCCTGGGGCAAAGCTGAGACTCCTAAGAATCCTCCTGGATCAGGCCCTGGGGGACACTGTGATCGCCCTCACGGTGGTAAGATGGGCAGTAGAATTTCATGCTGAACATCACAGGCCCACAGCCCAGTGGGCACACAGTGGTCTGAAGCAAGCGGGGTCCCCAAGTTAATTTTAGTGTCCAACCAGTGCCTGGGCCTCCCTGCTGGGGCTCATCTTGGAGCCTGGCTTTGAAACTCACTGTCGGACATGGGCAGACATGGGACCTCCTGCCCACAGCCCCTCTCTGGGGCAGGAGGACCACAGAGTACAATTCCCAGGCCAGATCTGGACAACCCACACTCAGCTAGAGCCTTGCAAGTGGCTCCTGTCTGCTGAACACACAGGGGCCCTAGGAGTCCACAACTGTCTTAGAAAACACTTCTTGGTAAGTTCAAAATCACAATAAAATAAACCAGTTGTGAGAAGGCCAGCGGTGCCAGCCTGCTCTGGGCTCTGTGAGCAGAGGGCCCCTGGCCTCACCAAATGGCCAGTGAGGCAGTTTAAAAGAAGCAGGTTCCGCCCAGCCCAGAGGCCCCAGGCATTGCCTGTGAACACGCAGGTGATCTGCAGACCCCAGAAGCATGGCAGTGTGAGGGTCACCTGGAGCAGACTGGGGGACAGGCCACCCACTCACATTTTTCATACGGAAGGACTGCTCCTCCAGCTTCTCCACGGCCAGGATGTTCTCGATGGGGATGCTGCAGAGGGGCTGGTCTCCTGCCGTGGAGAGAGGGTGTGAGGTGCAGCCTTCGCTCCTGCTAGCCATGAGAATAGCAGGCTCTAGGCAGGAGGCAGGGCTCGGCTCACCTGTCCTGGGGCAAGATGGCCAAGAAGCCGAAAGGCTGCTGTTGAGTCTAGTCCCTATATCTAGATTGAGCAGAGCCTGCCAGGTCAGCAGAGCCCTCATACCCAAAAGCCCTGTTTACCCACAAGACACTGGGGTCACAATGCTGGCCTGTGAAGCAGAGAAGAGGGTGGGCGGAAAGGACGAGGTGGAGGCTCAGTCCAGCTGAGGACAATGGGCCAGGACACTGCCATGATCAGGAGACCAGAGGATCCAGACAGGCAGGACTCATACCTCGGTTTGCTCTGCACTCCTGGGCCTACAGGCAGTTTCCCACCCGTCTGAGCAGCAGAGGGCCTGATGCCTAAGGGGACCTTCCTTCCCTCCTGGACCCTACTTCCCACCTGGACCCTCCCACGTCAGAAAAGCAGATGTCCACCGCTCAGAGGCAGGAATGAGACTGCGAGAAGCCATATGGAAATACCCAGAAAGACTGTTCTCGTTACCTTTGCTTTTCTGGTAGGTGAACTCATGATTAGTCAGGCGAAACCATCTTTTTTTAAAATTCTTCATTCCAAAACGTTTTCTTCCTTGTGCCCTCTTAATCATGAACCTGTTGTAAAGAGCACAGGGTCAGCAACTGTCCTCCAGCTCTAGCACATCAACCCACCCCTCCCCCATGGCAAATCCAACATAAATCCCTGCTTCCACCCTTGAGACAGTTGGTGGATTTCCATATCCCAGCATTTTATTTCCCAAGTGACCAGATTAAAATGCCTATCCTTTAACAAGTGCAGCCATTCTCCTGTGTTAAGTCCAAATCATGAGTTGATAAAGACAGTGGGGCTTATTAGACCTCCATCCCACCACTTCCCACATGGGACTTTCCTCCATAGGATGAGCAGCAGGAACCTGAGGTGCCTGCAGAGGATGTGCCACAGCAGCACAGGGCCGAGGCGAGAACAGAACCCATACCTGGTGTGGTGGGGTCATGCTCCAGTGTCCCTAAAGAACCTGTCTCCTCAAGGCCAGCCCTTCTGTGTGAACAGAGGGTCCATGAGGCCATGTTCATCAAGGACATGAGAGGCAAAGACCAGTGGGATTTCCAAAAGCCCCTCCCATGTGTGGGAAAAGCCCACTGGGCACTACGAAACTCAGCTGTCATCATCATCAGTGTGGAGTCCTTACCCAGGACCAGCAGCTAAGCAGGAGCAGGAGAAAACAGGCAGGCAGAGTGTATGGTAGGGAGGAGGAAACGAAGCCAGATGGGCCACGCAGAGGTGCCAGGTGGGGAAGGTGACAGCCCAGACAGACAAGGTACACAACAGGCTTTAGAGCTCATGAACATGGATAGTGAATAAAGGAACCGCAACTGGGGAGATTTTAGAAAACACCCTTCACAAAGATGTGAGACAGAGAACTGTGTTGGAAGGAGCAAAGTTGCCCAGGAGCATGGCCACAGAGAGCATGCCAATGACACCACAAGCTCCCAGAGATCCACGCACATGGGAGCTGACAGTGGAGGGCAGTGGATAGCCGTGAGCTCCTGAGGGCTCCCTCAGGGCAGGTTCTGCAGCAGACCAGGAGGGTGTGTGGAGCTCCATAGCATGCCAACATCTATGAGGGTTAGAAAATGCTTTGCAAAAGATCCTGGACCACACAATAGTCAAATTAAAGGGTAGAAAATCTTATCATAAATGGTTTTGGCTATAGGTTTTTAAGAAAAAAGGAATTTTCTCAGGGGTTTAATTGAATGATGCTTTGTGTACTTTCTAGGGTCTATTGGTATGTTCTGTGGTCCTGAGCAGGGACAAGATGTGGTTCCTCCCGGAGGAAGCTCGAGGACCCATTCACTGCAAAATTGGTCCAGCCTCTCTTAGGTCCAGGTTGGCTTCCCAAGGACCAAACACTGCCAAGCAGTGCAGAAAGCCTCAGCCTGAAAACCAAGCATATCTGTGCCCGGAAGTGTGGTTTATTCAACTCGGCAGATGCCTGCTAGCTGCAGCTGTCCCCCGGTTCTGTGTCCTGGCAGATAACACTCAGAGCACCTGAGCTGAGGGCAACCCTCCTTAGCTTAGGCACAGACACTGCAAGATGAGAGCATCACCAAGGGCACAATGACAGACCCAAGTCCTGGACATGACACTGCAGGGCAAACACTTTGTTTGGGGACACTAGAGGCTCAAGGTACAGCGAGAGGAGCTTTGATTCAGGGGCTGGAAATTTGAAGGTCTTAGTGGACCACAATACTGGCTTGAGTTGAGCATGATGCAGCCACTGAAAAGAACAGGTGAGGCTTCATCTGGGTCCTGGGGGCCCAGGGAGGCCAAGCCCCATACTACTGGTCACACCTAGAACCTGTCACCTGTCTTTAACACTGTTTCTAAGCAGCCTCTCAATGTAAGGGGCGAAAGCAGCTGAGAGCACCATGTTATTCTGGGTTATGAGCTGAGCCAGGTAGGGCAGAGCCCTAACCAGGCCCCAGGACAGGATGGCAGGACCAGGCTGACCCGACAGCTGTGTAAAGAAGGGGGTGTGTCCCAATACTCCAGGGCTTCCTGGAGGCCAGGGGAGGATACACTGGTGGTCACATCTGCTGGAGTCAGGAACAGGGCTGAAGGCCCAGGGTCCAGGTTCCCTAGGCTGCTCTGCTACTCTGGCTTCCTGCAAGAAGACCTCTGAGGAGTGCAGGGAGGAGGGAGCTACTAAGACGTAGGTGTGGCCAGGCCACATGTGGGGGCCTCCAGCACAGGGTGACCCAGTAGCACCTCCAGACACCCCACCACTCTACAAGCCTCACCCATGGGAGGAAAGGATAGGGACACGCAGCTCCAGCCACAGCCTCTGGCCCTGGGTTGATAGCCAGAAAGGGTCAGGGCTGCCCTGAGCTGCGGCTGCTGTACCTCAACAGGCAGAAGCCTTCCTGCGCGTCCCCTCTGACCCTGTTAGCACTGGCTTCCTCTTCCTACATGTCCCCTCAGCCCAGGGGGCGCTGGTTCACCCCTCCCATGCATCCCCTCTGGCCCAGTGGCTGCTGGCTTACCCCTCTTTGAGCAGAATAGGCTGCTCTATGCTTTTAGGGTCTCTTCTCCCGGAGGATGAAATCAGATCCAGAAACTGAGGTGGGAGAGTAATCCGACCATTAGCAACAGCCGCCACAGGTACCATGTCCTCACACACGACAGCCTCGATTCTCCCTCCTTGGACACCAACATGCAGAGAAGAACTCGCAGAAGGGGTCCTTCTGCAAGCACTGTGGGGCTTGGGGATGGCCTCCATGACTCAGATGCAAGGCACCAGGTGCGAGGCCAGAGTTCAGGTAATGCCTGGAATCCACCTGCAGCCCAAAGATGAGCTGCACAGGTCTCTCCAGGGGAGTCAGATCCGGCACATCCCAGCTCCCGCAAGGCCACCAGGCACCCAGTGTAGGTGGGTAAGGGGCCTTACTGACTTGCTCAGACTCCTGCCCTCTGCTAACAGCTGCTCTTGGCACCAAGCTCTCCTCTCCTCAGTCTGTGGCTTCTGTGATTTCTGATGGAAACACTCAGGGCTGCTCAAACCGCAGAGTGAAGCAGAGCACTGGAACCCAGCACATTGCAGTGGCTGCGGCCCTGAGTCTGGGAGTGGGTGGGCACAGCCATGATACAAGCAGGTGCCCCACAGGCAGCTTGGAGGAAGGGGCCCAGACACCAATATGAAGGATCCACAGGAGGTGGGGAGTAGTCACTTCAAAGAGCCAAAGCAACTCGGGGCATGGAGAAGGTGACAGGGCTGGGCAGGGGTTGTGAATAGACCAAATGCACTGAAATGTTTGACTCGCTATAGGCCAGTTTTGTGTTACACCAATTTTACTTTGACTTAAAAGGAGCGAGGCTGTTTCTTGGGACCTAGGCGTGACACGAGTGGGGGTGGCAATTAATATACATGGATGTGGCCACTCACGTTTTTCACGGCGTCCGCATATTTTTGCTCATTGAAGAATTCATAGAATGTAGCCATGTATGACTCCTTAAAACTGGCCTAAAATGAAATGGTTCACATGATGAAGGCCTAGAAGTGCCTTGGCTCATGTAGCCTGACCCTAAAAAGGCCAGAGGCTGGAACTTGGAGGAGCCCAGACTGATAATTAAGCAGCTAGAGACCAGAAACTGCCGGGTGAGTAGCTGGGAGCCTATAGGCAAACTGGGTTCCAGGCATAAGCTGAGGTGCAGTGACCCCATGTCTCCCAGCAGGGCTGTCACAAGACGCTAGGGGCTAGGGCCTTCTGGGAGGTGAAGGGCCACCCAGAGTAAAGCCACTAGCCTAGGAATGGCTCCAACTTCTGTGGCTTTCATGGTGTAAAAATGTAGTGGGCTGGGTGCAGGCCCTGGACCGGCACGGGGGCCCTATTCATGCGGCGTCCAGCCCACGAGCTGGGATGGCTGGGGGCGGCCATTAGCGCCCTGCCTGCCTGTGCACACGAGAGGCGTTCATGGACTGCTTCGCGGAAACTGAGGCTCCCCAAGGAAGCCACATACTTCTCAGGGTGAGATCCTGAATCCCTCTGAGGCCCACAAAGCTCTGAGGATGGAGGGCTGGGGAGGGGCTATGCGGATCACCCTCTAGCCCTTTGCTGACAGAACTTCAAAGAGCAACCTGTAAGCCTCCTCTGCATGTGGATGCCCCACTCTGCTGATGAGACAGTCTCACAGAGAATGCTCTGGGGAATAGGAAGCCTAGGGCAGACCCTTGGGGACCCCGGCCCAGGCTAAAGTGACAACAAAGGGCAACTGCAGTGGCTGCCAAAAAGGCAACCAGGGCTGCTGGCCACCCGAGTCCACCCGCTACTCCCTTCGGCACAAACATCCTTGATGCCTAAGTAGGGAGGCCGCCCGGCTCACTGCCACAGGGACACACAAGAGCTGGCCCATTCGTGACGCGCACTGACTGGGGCTCAGCCACCATTACAGCTGTGGTCAGAGGTCAGAGTGTAGCTGTCCCAATAGTGAGCAATGTGCCGCGGGCTCTCAAAAAGGCAAAGAATTTCAGTTCTGGAAGGCAAAGAGGCACCTGGATGGTGCCAGAATATTGTGTTTCTTAAGCTGGTTGGTGCGCATGTGGGTCCAGTTTTTATTATTGTTCTTTATCCTAACTATTTACATGTACACTTTTTCCTATTTGTAATGTATTTATATTTTCTGGACAGAGAAAAAAATCCATGTGTTCTTAAAAGGAAAAAATAAAGAAAATAAAAGACTTACCGACTTTGATTTGGATAAGCTGCCAAGAGTCTGAATGGTCTTTGAGATAAGGGTCAGGGTCCTGGATGTCTGGGGGTCCTGTTGGAGGCAGGGAAAGAGAAAAGTGAGTTTTGTTCCAGTTTTGTAGAAATGCTGTGATTGATCCCAGAGTCACATGGGGGACAAAATGAACATCACCCCTAAGAGGTGCTATGACTCAAGACAGGGAGGGTCTGTCAGCAGCAGCCTTAGGAGCTGCCTCCAGACTCATGAGCCATGTCCCTGTGACGGGCTGGGGCTACTGCGGGAACGCCGAAGCAAACATGCCAGAGCAGCATCTTGAAGTCAGTAATGTTGCACGGGGGCCCTGCACCTCCCAGGCTCCTGTGCTAGCCTCACACCTCTGCCTTCATGCAGTTTGGAAGGTTTAAGGAAAAAAATCAATGAAGAGTGGGCTTTTCTTCCTAGCTCTGCTACCAGTGTGTCACTGTATGTTACCCCCACAGGATGACTACTCCACAAATGCTTTGTCCCAGAAGCCAGTGGGCAGCAGGCACACAGCAGGTGCCAGGCAGATGTCTGCTAACTGACTGGGTGACGGCATGAGGACACAGACACTGCAGTCACCCCCCTTTCCCTGAGGAGGGAAAACATAGTGACCCGCAGCTAAAATGCTACAGACATCATCCTACTATGCTTTTAACAGAATGATCCCTCCCACATGTAGTGACGAGAGTAGATGCAGGTGGCGGAGCAGGGGACCAGACATACCCACCCTGACCCTGCACCGCACAGCTGCACAGCACTAAGACTGGGAGGCGCCCAGACAGTTTAGGAGGCTGGGGTCACCAGGACTGCTGGTCACCAGGGCTAGATGTTCACCAGGACTTCTGATCACCAGGGCTAGTTGGTCACCAGGACTTTTGATTACCAGGACTTACTGGTCACCAGGGCCAGATAGTCACCAGGACTTGCTGGTCACCAGGGCTAGATGGTCACCAGGACTGCTGGTCACCAGGACTAGTTGGCCAGCAGGGCTAGATGGATACCAGGACCAGATGGTCACCAGGACTAGCTGGTTACCAGGGCTAGATGGACACTAGAGCTAGCTGGTCACCAGGACTATTTGGTTATCAGGGCTAGATGGTTACCAGGATTTGCTGGTCACCAGGACTAGCTGGTCAGCAGGGCTAGATGGTCACCAGGACTTGCTGGTCCCCTGCGCTGGCTCTGTCTTACCGTGTGGTGAGGCGTGAGCTGGAAGAGGTTGGGGGAGAGAATGGCTGGAGCGAAGAACCTCAGAAAGATGAAGCTGCTCACAGCGGTGAACCTCACGTCCACGTCATCTGCACCCAGGGAGAGAATGGCTGTTTCCACAGCAGGGACGGCAGCCCTGTGGGCCTTGTCACCTATGTCCTAGCCCACCCAAGGCACTCACCATGAAGGATGGACTATAGTCCAGTGTCTGCCTCTCTTTACGTCTCTGTCTCTGTGCGATTCTCTCTGTTTCTGCCTCTCTGCCTTTCTTTCTGTCTCTTTTTCTTTGTCTCTAACTCTGTGTCTGTTTCTATCTCTGTCTCTGTATCTCTCTCTGTCTCTATTTCTCTCTTTCTTTCCCTGTCTCTATGTCTGTTTCTCTCTCTCTTTCTGTCCCCTTCTCTCTATCTTTACATCTCTGTCTCTTCTCTGCCCACACTGCATGGCCACCCTTGGTAGCTGAACTGTCACAGACATGACCTCACTTGCCAGGCCCTTGTGGTGGGGACTCCTTCCTTGGGGTTTGCTTGCCTCTGGGGAGGGAGGACAGAGCTGACTCCTGTTTCAGAGTGGGCCTGGCACCTGCAGGTGCTGGGACCTGCCCCCCTGGTCACAGGGGGAGCCGGCACCCTCTGAGGACAGGACATCCTGGCCATGATGCACTGAGCCCATGGGCTGCTCTGGAGGCTTCTGCAGCTGTTGCACTGCCAGCAGGACACACCTCGGCCATTTATAGGTGCCCAAAAGAAGGGAGGAGCAGGGAGGAGCAGGGAAGAGCTAGGCAAAGTCTGCGCCTCTGAGGAGAGAAGCTTCAGAGCCACTGTCCGACCTGCCCTGGCCTGCCCTGCCTGAGGAATTGCAGGGCTTAGGAGCAGGGCTCCCAAGTCATGGGACTCATCTGGCTCCAGATGGTCACACAGTGAAGGCCGTACCCAAAGGCATCAGCTTCTCCATGAAAACACACTGGGTGGAGTTTAAGACACGGCCCATACCTGCTGTGCTCAGCTGCAAGAGGCCTGGCTCCCTGGGCCTGGCTGCTGGTTGGGGGCCAGCTGCAATTATGAACTGGGCGCACCAGCCATGGGCGTGGACCTCACAAAACCCAACGTTGAGCTGTGGTCCGACAAGCAGAGCTGCACCGTCCTACAGCCACTGGGTGGTGGGCAGCTGGTGGAGTTCCCGGGGTGACTAAGGGAACTGCAGTTATTTCTTACCAGCACAAGCGGCTCCAGAGAACACTCACCTTGGAAGCGCTTGGCAGCTGCCTCTCGGAGAGAAAAGAAGATGTCACACATGACGGTTGGGCAGCTGACCCCAGATGTGGTGATGGCATGGAAGATGCGGTCTACGTACTGCCTCAGGTTCTCCTGCAATGGGCACAGGAGGACCCACGCTCTCCCTGAGGCCACAGTGCTGGTTGCCAGGGCCATGTCTAAGGGAGGGAGGGAGGGAGTCTCCTGGGGTCAGGGACAACTCAGGGAAGCCATGGGAGCAAAAGATACATTTGCCTGATGTTTGTAAAAACCCAACCTCCCTTTCAAACAGTACTGAGGAGGTGTAATAATTCACGTGGTATAAATATTACTCTCTGGTGTCTGCAGAACCACAGAGGGTCTCCGTGACCCCATTAACTAAGTGTAGAATGAAATTCACTAGGATACCCTTCCACAGGGGCAAGAATTGTTCTTTTATTTAAAGGTAGGACCAAACACCACGTTATCTGCATGAGGAAATCATAAAACAAACAAAAAAAGGCTTGGTGCCTGTAGCTCAAGCAACTAAGGTGTCAGCCACATACACCAGAGCCAGTGGGTTTGAATCCAGCCTGGGCCTGCCAAAGAACAATGACAACTACAATCAAAAAATAGCCAGGTGTTGTGGCAGGTGCCTGTAGTCCCAGCTACTTGGGAGGCTGAGGCAAGACAATTGCTTAAGCCCAGAAGTTGGAGATTGCTGTGAGCTGTGATGCAACGGCACTCTACTCAGGGTGACAGCTGGAGGCTCTGTCTCAAAAAGAAAAAAAACTAAAATGTTGGGAGGAAGTTAAACATCAGGGAATTTTGCTGGTCGTGATGGTTCATGCCTGTAATCCCAGTACTCTGAGAGGCCGAGGCAGGTGGATCACTTGAGCTCACAGGTTTGACACTAACCTGAGCAAAAGCAAGACCCTGTCTCTAAAAATAGCCGAGTGTTGTGGAGGGCACCTGTAGTCTTAGCTACTCAAGAGGCTGAGACAAGAGAATCTGTTGAGCCCAAGAGTTCGAGGTTGCCGTGAGCTATGACACCACAGCACTCTACCGAGGGTGACATAGTGAAGACTCTGTCTCAAAAATAAAAAAGGAAAAATAGAGAACAGGACACAGTTCCAGGAGCAGCCTGAGGTGTCCACCTCTCCAAGGAGGCAGAAGATGACGGGCTAACACCCGTGCAGGCCACACCTGGCCCAGTGCTCTCCCAACTGACCCAGGACTGAACAGCATCCGCACAGCCACAGGCTGAAAAGCCCCTACAAGGGCTATTGGTAAAAACCTCTCTTACCATGTTGTTTTCGAGGTTTTCACCATCTTTTAACTTCACCGGGTCGATCTCACAAGACTTGTGGCTCTGGCATATCTGGAGGCAGCATTTAGAACAGGCTCTGTGAGGAGAGCTCTGGGGCCAGGCAGGAGTAGAGGGCAGTGGTCTGAGGCCTCCCACAGACAGGGAGCACAAGCCTTGTTCAGAAAACTGCTGCAGAGCTCCCCTGCGCCCAGCCGCCAGCACCGAGCAGGTACCACGTTGGGGTGGCAACTGGCCCGTGACCCAGCTGTGTAGGAGACATCCTGTTACCCACCCCACAGTGCCTGACAGACAAGTGAGATGTCAACAGCAAAAACACCAGGTAGGGCACACAGCCCTCGCTGCTACCAGACACATGGGACCTTCTTGGAGAGTGACCCACGTTAGTTCATGAGGGACCAGGCTTCCTGAGATTTGGTAATATTTTCACTTCAAAGTGCTGCCATGATTTTGCCCATAGATAAATCAGAATGCTATTTTATATAGCATTTGTAAAGGGCATGTTTTTACAAAACTATTGTGGGGAATAATGTCTGACACAGCATCGTGATAAGGGGTCTGTCTGGTGAGGAGCACTGGGCCACATGGAAGGGAAGCGTGTGGTCAGAGTTTGCTGGCAGCCAGTGCCCTGGGCAGGGACAAGGCCCCAGGCCTGCAGTGGTGGACATCATATAGCTGCCAGGCTCAGGGGAGCATATGGAGAAAGATGGTATCCCTGGGAAGAGCCAGGCTTTTGTGGGGTATCCTTCTGTCTTTAGCAGAATGATGGATTTTTCTTAATTTTTTTTTTTTATTTGACAAAACAAGGGAGATTCTGGAATACACACAGAACGTCCTCTCTACAAAAGCTAACAAAATGGTGTCTGCTCCCTGGCCTATCCTCATGGAGTCTGCACCCTGCCCCTAGAAGCAGCTCAGCCAGCTGGCAACCCACCTCCTCGATGGCAGGCTTCAGGGTGACGTGTAGGTAGTGCATACCCGCCAGTTTCATCGTCTCGTCAATGCACTTGGACGTTAGTGAGTTTCCACGGAAAATGGTGTTGGGGTCCCTAGGAAAAAGTTTGGGGGGAATTTGTCTCCCTGTGATCCCAAAGCTCTTGTGGGAGCAGAGCCTGACCCTAAACACCTGTTATGGGACATGGAGACAAGGGCTTGGATGGGTCTGCTTTGGGAACTTCACCAGGAGCCCAGGCCAGGAAGGTGTTCGAGGCATTGCCCACAGCATGAGCCCCAGATCAACAGGGGCAGATGCAACAGCACCACCCATGTGACCAACTGATTCCAGACACATACTGGCCCTTCCATCCTATCACCTTGCCCCTCTGAAGTGCTGAGGAGCAGAGGTCAAGTGGCCAGCATGTGGGATCTCCTGTGCCTTCTAGGCCCTAAGGAAATAGGGCCCCTCTGTGACCTGGACTCTACATGTCTCTCAAAGGGGAACCTGAGGTGCCTCCAGCATGGATGTTACTGTTCCTGAGTCCCTGCTCACCCCTCCCACTCAGGGTTTCTAAGAGAAATGGTGCTTTTGATAAAGTCCCCAGATGTGCCTGAAAGAAAACTGAGTACATGCACAGGGAGCCCCCCATCTGCCCCGACTAGGCACTCACTGGGTCCTCTGCACCTCGGCACTGGCGATGGCACAGACGAAGGGCACCACCCTGCCCGCGTGCAAGAGGAGCCGCACCAGTGGCACTGCCGCTTCCTGCTTCTCCCTGCACACCTCGCCCAGGATGTGGGCTGCTGATGCTGAGATAGGCTGGGGACAGGGACAAGGCCAGTCACCATGGCGGCAGTCAGGTCACCCCCAGGGACCCTTAACCCCCACCCCGTGCCATGGAGACAGAAACACACACAGGTCACAGAAACCCATATAAACACCTCTGCCTCCTACCCCAACCCCAATCCAGGCAGCACAAGACCCCTGAGCCCAGGAGTTCCTGGCTAGGGACACACCCAAGGCAGGTGGAAGGTTCCCAGAACTGCCAGGTTCCTGGTGTGCTAACTCCACAGCAAAGGGAGCCAAGCTACCTGGGTGTGAAGGGCCAGGCCTGGTGCAGGGGAAAACCACCCACTGGGAGGGGCCAAAGGGTGCTGAGCCAGGCAGGTGGGCAGGGACAGGTAGGGGGCAGGGCCTCAGGGGGTTAGGTCTCAGGGGAGGTGGCAAGCCTTCAGGGGAGGGTTGGCTGTGCAGATGGACTAGGGCGGGTTACCCACACCCAGAGGTTTTCCAGCTAACACAGGCCATCCAACTCAGACAAATACCTCCACATCTGCAGACTTCAACAGCAGCTCCCGTAGAGGACTATAATAGTTGGAGGAAAACACGTGGTCTTCGGTGTATACCACATTCAGTCTCAGGGACCCCAGGTCATCTGGCTTTGGGCTCTTACTACTGCTGTCCCGGGGCTGGAGGAAGTACCTGTGAGGGAAGGACATGGGAGACGGCAGCCTGGGGCAGGGTCCCTTCAGTTGGCTGACCTCTCCAGGCAGCCCAGCGGCCTCTGTTGGGACTGTCACATGTCGGGGTCTGAGGCAGGTGGCCAGGGCCACAGGGTCTGGTCACCTGGAATATCTCCAGGGCAGTTTACTATTGGGCTGATGAGAAGCAGAGGGGCAGAGGGGCAGGGAATGAGTCTGCTGGGAGATGCACACAGGGGTCAGGAAGGATGCAAAGAGCAGAACAGAATCAAATTATCTGAACTCGGTGTGGGGTGGCTTTTGATGTCAGAGGGGAAGGTGACCTTGTGCTGATAGGCCAGGCCACCCACCTGGGCACACTGTCCCTGGGGCCGTGTAAACTGATGGCTACGTTTCAATCTTTGATCTACCCAGGACAGTCACTGAAACCACAATGCTCTGACGGTACTGGTCAGGCGGTGTGCGACCTCAAATGGTCAGCACTTATGCCTGAGGCACTTGGCCACCTGGGTCTTCCAGGGCTTTCTGTGGGCTGCGCGACCAAGGGCTCAGCACAAGCAGAGAACTGCATGTGACTGGGGCCTGTGCTGCCACATACCCAATACCCTCCCAGCAACAGGAAAATGCCATGAGCATGATCACGGGATACTGGAGCTGTTGGATATGCTGTTGGATGTGCTGTGCGTCTGTCAGGGAAGCCGTGCCTAATCAAACAGAGGCCACTCCAAACCCAAAACATCACTCCCTGGAGAAAACAGGACACCAGGGTGCAGCTGCAGAGATGCCCTCATGTCTAGATGCAAGAAGTGAAACCCCCCATCACATGGTCCTGCCTACTGCACTCAGCAGGGGATGAAGAGGAAGGTGTGAATGCAGCCCTGGGCAGAGTTTGCTGTGAGGCATGGACTTTGTTCACTGCACCCTGCCAGCTGCCACTCCTGGCAGGTAGCCCCAGAGCTGTCTCACAGATGGAGTAACCCTTTCACCCATCTCCCGCTCTTCGCTTTCTCACCATCATGGCCCACAGCACTCGGTGACCACGGGCCACCTGCTCATCAGTACCCCAGAGCCAGGCAGACCATGGGATGACAGCAGGCGGGCACTGGAAGAGTGACTGGTAGCCTCAAGCCTCTGCTCTGCTGCTCTGATGCCCCACTGGTGGGCATCTCTGTGGCCAATGCTGCCCCTTACCAGGCCTTATAGCAGCCAGACTGGCGCAGGACTCGGAGTGGGATCCTCAGTTCTCCCAGAAACTCGTCTCCAAACTTCAAGTTGCTGGCGTTCCAGAGGTCGACTCTGAAAGTGACAGTAGGCAGCTCTTATCAGGGAGAACAGCAGGAGGGGCTTGGGCAGGGTGGCTACCAGGAGATCCCAGCTGAGCTAAAATACGCCAAACAGGTAGTGGTTCCAGTGTGATGGACATGCAGAGTCCATGCCCACCTGGAAGCTTGTGGCCCAGCTCAGTGACAAGACAGACCCACTGGACACTGTTGCAAGGCCAGCAGGGGCCCAGCTGAGGCTCCATTGCTGCCCTTGGGGCCCAGGAACGGCAGCTGCAGTCCCCCTCGGAGACCAACTGGCCAGGTCAGAACCCTGCATGGACCAGGCCCAGCCGAGGGCACCCAGAAGAGACAGTGCCCCTTGAGTGACCAGGAGCCCTGGCCCCCATCACACAGAGACATGCCTCCCCCAATCACAGAGGGACTAGTCTGGGACCAGCATACCCACGGGCCGTGGCTGGGTCTCAAACACCTTTATGATGTTTGGTTTCCTGAAAGAGCACCCAGAGCTCTGAGGAGCCTGGCAACTTCCAGCGGCTCTGTCTCCTCAGATCTGACAGATACGGGAGCTAATCAGCCTGCAGGGTGGGTGTCCCACAGCTAGGGCCTCACCTGGCAGGCAGATCTGACCACACCTGGCAGTGGTGGCACCGTCTAGATGCCTGCCAGTCCGCTAGCCCTGCAAATCCCAGTAAGAGCAGCTGCACCTCTCCAGGACACCTGGCCCTAAAGGAAGTGGGTCTACACTGCAGGTATCAGGAAGCTCCCAGGTTCTGTACCGAAAGCCAGCCTTGAGATGGCTTGTAGCAGGAGCTGAGCCCTCCCCAGCTGGCCGACTCCTCCCCCTGGGCCCCAAACTCTACCCAAGAAGTGCTGCCCCCGAGGGTGTGAACAGCCATTTGACCGGGAGCCCTTCTACAAAACCACCTAAAGAAAGCAGGTGCCTCCTGGCAAAGATGGAGAAAGCAGGGGGCAGAGAGCCACTGTGCATGAAGAACTGGCCAGAGTCTACAGCAGACAGGAAGCGTTAGTTGGTCAGAAGCAAATGGGAACCAGGGTTATTTTCATGAGGATGGGCCCCACAGGAGTCTAGGAAGGGACATCCTGGGGCTTCCTTCCCGAAGACTGTCTCCTTCCATGGTCCTCTCCGGAAGACCTGGGTTCTGTGACAAGGCTTGACAGACCAGGACAGTGAATGCAGGGTCAGACACAGGTGTTTACAGGAGCTGGGGAGGTATCTCCTAAGGGAACAGCACTCACAGTGGCACTATCAGACTGCCAGGCTATGTACATAGGTGCCAGAGCCAGATCCCACCAGCAGCTCTGACCAGTGTGTGGCCACTGCGGCCACGGATACTCCACCTCACAGGCACTGCGTGACAGCAGCCTTTTGCCCCTTAACTCTTAGAAGGTGTCGCAGAGCAAACCCCAAGCCCAGGCCTAGCCATCTGTATAGCGTCTTTTCAACCCAATGTCCAAACATCTGAGAAGTTTGTGACAAACACTCTTACTCTGACCATAACCTCCACTGTCCTAGCATTGGAATTACTGAGGAAATAGAAATCTACTTCTACCATGACCATCTTTTAGAAACAACAGAAGACCAGATGGGGCTCTGACGGAACCACCCAGCAGGAGCCCCACCCAGCCTCTCACACACCTGATCTCCAGCTTATCCACATCTTCCTCCTCAAAGTCAAAGTGCGACTTTTTGCTGTAGCTGCAGGGTCTAGTCACCTGCAATAGAGAAGAGAAGCAGTCAAGCCACACTCCAGAGAGGGGCAGTGGCCAGGGCTCAGCCCCAGCCTCCAAGGGGTTGAGGACAGGGCCGCGCTCCCCACTCACCCGGCAGGAAGGGGAAGGGGGACTGGGAGTCAGGCCTGAGTGTGGGAGTTGCTGCCACTGTCTGCTTATAGTACGCTGAAGGGCCAACCCCAAGGCTCTGAAGGCCAGGCAAGAACTTGTCCGAGGCATCAGCCCAGGCTGTGGCTGGTTCTCAGTCAGCAGGGACCCGAGCTGCCCTTTGACTCGAAACTGCCCTGGGACAAGTCTCCCTGTCTAGCAGGTCCCACCCCACTTTGCTCCTAATGCCCTCAATGCCCTCCACCCCCTTGCAGGGCAACGCCCATGGCTAGACCCAGTGTCAGGTGGCCGTGACTGTCCCCTGGCATCTAGGAAGGGGTGAGAAAGCTGATGGGGCTAGGATACCCCATCTGCCAATAGGGCACAGGCAACTGGGGGCTGAGCCGTGGCATCTACCAGCAGAGGCCTAGATGAACCCACCTACTTCTAATTGCCTCCTACCCCCTGCCAACCAATGTGGGTCACCTGGTGTGTATGAGAAGGGCTCCCTCCTGCCTGGCCTCCCCTGCCCACACATCTCGGGGGAGCAGAGGTGATGCTAATTTAGGGGAGGCTGAGGCAGCAGCATCACTTGAGCCCAGGAGTCCAGACTGCAGTGAGCTGCTGTGACGAGACCCTTGTACTCCAGTCTGGGCAATAAAGCAAGACCCTGTCTCTTATTCTCTTATATAAAAAAAAGAAAGAAGAAAGGAAAGTTTCAGCTTGGACTTCTAATCCCGAATCTGACACTTCCTGCCGCTTAAATCGCAGAACCTTTGAGCTGTGACTTTTTGACAAAACACAAGCAACAGTTGCTTTGTAGGCCACAGCGAAACCTCCACAGCTCATCCCTAGCACTATCCCATCTCATAGCAGCTGCCTTGGCAGGAGCCGTCTGACCCTCATGTAGCCACCATCCATTCCGACTCCAAAACCCTGAGCCCTACCAGCCCTGTCTCTGCTTCTGGCTAAAGTTTCTCTTCTCACAGACACTCCCAACCCACCACTACCATGCAGCATTGCCTGAAGCTGTGCAGTGAGCCCCTCACCCACCAGGCTGTTCCTACAAGGCCACCCTCTCTAGAAAGGCCCCGCTCTCTGTCCAGCACAGTGCAGTCATCATCTGCCTCCCATACTGGCCAGCAAGATGGCCATGGCCTTGTTTGCTGCCTCACACTTGTGTATCTGTCATCTCTAGACCAGGCAGTGAATGAAGCAGCTCATATGGAATTCAAAATAATTTCATTTAGATGTTTCATTTGATAAGTCTAGTTGGTTTTCCTGGAAGAAAATGTTCTGGAAGCTACTTCCATGGAAATGGAAGGTATTTTTCCCTTGTTTGTTCCGGAAGGAGGTAGCAGTCCGCCCCTTGGGCTGCACTTTCCTGGACTGAGTCAGAACCAGCTGGGGGGCACCCAACCGTACCTCTAACTTGCTCTGAGTCATCACATTAACCCAGGGGTGATAAGATGCAGCAGAAACATACACAATGGAGACAGTGGGGCCTCACAGAACAGCAGGTGTGGACCCTGTGCCCATAGACCTGGCTCTAGGTGGAGCCTCCTCCCCAATGTGGGCTGTGCCAGAAATAGCCTGGGGGTCATACAGCCTTGGATCCAGGACTCATGGGACAAACCTTAAATCCTCTGGCCAAGAGCTGCCACCACCCGGATGATATAGGACAGGTGGCGACCCAGCCAGCTCAGCCAAGCTGAGCTGGAGGACTGGCCACCTCTGCCTTGGTGGTATTGGTGCAGCGGCAGCCGGCAGACGAACCAGCAGGCTGGAGGGTAAGCAAGGGAGGACCTCTCTCCCCTCCCCTCTCCACTGGAGGCTCTAGTAGCCATAGGGGCCAGATAAGGGCTGGGGAGATACCATGCCTTGGCTTCTCCTTCCCCTTGTACTTATGACTAAACAGGAACCCCCATTTCCTATGCCTAGATCAATTTCATGTAAGTTTCCTAGGACTCAATTCCATGAATGAACTGTGTCCATTCATTAAAACATTTATTAACCTTGCCCCAAGGGAAGGGACTATATTCATTCATTAATGCACTCATTCACTGTGCCCAGCAGAAAGGACTGTATCCATTTGTTAACTGAGTTCAGGCCCCATGCCACTAAATGTAACAACTGAGTTCTCGCTGAATGTAACTTTAGAAGAACCAGGCAGGCTAAATGTAACAATTGAATGTAACAATTGAGTTCTGGCTAAATAACCCCATGTGACTGTATATAAGGCTGAGCAAAGGAGCCCATAGAGAGGCAGAGAGAGGGAACAAGAGAGTGTTCCCCAACCTGGGTTCTCTCTGCCAGGAGCTTTGGTGTTTTTGTATTCCTTTCTTTTCTGTAAATAAAACCTGTCTTACCACTGATCTGTGGTCCACGGATTCATTCTTCAAATCACCAAGACCAAGAACCCTTGAAGACGAAACTCCAGTATCACAGACACTCTAGGCTGGAGGGACCCCAGGGCTCCTGCTGACCTGCTTTGGCACCACCACCTTCTTGCCTAGAGGTAACTTTCTTCTGGGATTGAGACGGCTCCTCCCTGTGCCATGGGCTTCAACCACCCGACCCTCCTCACAGCTGTCCAGAAAGGCTGGCCCCACCCTCACAGCTGGGAACCCTTCAGGTTCAGATGACAAGAGCCGTGCTCTGCAGAAGGCCCTGTCCCGACCCAGCTCCCCACAGTGTCTCAACACCTGCATGTGGCTGGTGCCTCCTGTCCCAGGCTGTCCTCATCCTTGTGCACATAGGTAGCCACTCTGAGGATGGGCACAAGGGCCCTCATCCTCATCTCCTGGGCCTCATACATGTTACCTAAGAGGACTCTGCAGACAGGAAGATCATCATGCACACGTGTCACACTGCTTCTCACAACCAAGCCAGCTCTCTTTACTTGCTTTTTTGCTTTTCAGAAACAAGGTCTTGCTCTGTGGCCCAAGTTGGAGGGCAGGGGCCTCACCCCAGCTCACTAAAGCCTGGAACTTCCGGTTCCAGTGGTCCTCCTGCTGCAGCCTCCCTAGTTGGGGGGGGATCACAGGCCTAAATCTGCACACCTAGGTGAGTTTTGTGTTTTTTGTGGAGATAGTATCTCATTCAAGCTGCCCTTGTTCTGTTCTAAGAACTCTCAGCTCTTGAGCCATCCGACTCCTAGTGTTGGCATTTCATGTTCGGAGACATAGTCAGGGCGACCGGTCTGTGCTGCTGACCTCATCCCTGGTAACCAGCTGTCACTGTGCTCAGGGAGGCATGAGCAGACAGCCAAAAAACCAACATGAAAAAAGCAATGGAAAACCCAAGAGTCCTGATTCGGAAAGCATAAATTTGTTAGTTTTCAATCCAAATTTGGGCCAGTTCAAGAGGCAACAAACATACTTTCCAGAGAGAGGAAGAAGGTCCTAGAGAACTGTGGGGGGTCTGGATCCCCAGGTCTCCCAACACCACTGCTGACAGCTGAGATCACCCAGCTCCAGACCTCCTGCCCAGCGCAAAGCACTGACCTCAAAGTAGAAGACCTCATCGAACTGGGGGTTGTTGGTCTTCTTCTTCACCTTCGTCTTCTTTGCTTCTGATCTGTCAAGAGAGGAGGATTAGGGTCAGACACATGCTGATTCCAACATCTAGGTCTAAGAACTAAGCCTTCAGGTACATGAACAGCTCACTGCCTTATTTAGCATACAGATATTTGTCTGCTTCCAGTTCTATACCGTGTGCAAATCAGGAACCTTTACTGAGCCAAAAAAAACCCAAGGGAGGGGCTCGGCGCCTGTGGCTCAACGGGCTAAGGCGCCAGCCACGTACACCTGAGCTGGCGGGTTCGAATCCAGCCCGGGCCCGCCAAACAACAATGACGGTTGCAACCAAAAAATAGCCAGGTGTTGCAGCGGGCACCTGTAGTCCCAGCTACTTGGGAGGCGGAGGCAGGAGACTCGCTTGAGCCCAGGAATTGGAGGTTGCTGTGAGCTGTGATGCCACAGCACTCTATCCAGGGTGACAGCTTGAGGGCTTGAGGCTCTGTCTCAAAAAAAAAAAAAAAAAAAAACCCAAGGGAGGAACACAAAGGCTTTCTTTGTACAGAACAACTTTAGAACAATAAAGGAAACAAGGGTGTCAGGGTATGGGTGGGTATACCTCCCACCTCAGAGCACGTCCTCCCTGTGACCAAGGCACCAGCCCCATCCCAGGACCAGGGCACCCGAGGCAGGAGAGGTAACTTGCCGGAATGGTCCTGCCAATGTCACGATGGCATAAGGGTCACACTGCCCATTCACAATGGGGAGACCTTGGCACTCGACGATGCTGGGAGGCAAACAAGAGAAAGAAGTCAGGAGGGAGTGGGCAAAAGGCTGAGGGCAGAGGTCACGGTCACAAGCCACAGGCTGGCCTGAACTAGCCTCTCTCTGGCTCAGGCAAGGAGGATGAGTTTCCTGAAAGCTGCTGTTCACGTGGAGGTGATGGACTCAGAGCAGCAACCAGGATAAATGGGGGGACCGTTTGGGGAGGGAGAAGCTGGGTAGGTGGCACCAGGATAGCAGCCAGTTGGGGAGACTCAATTATGTGACACACACACACACAGACACACAGACACACACACACACCCCCCAGGCTTTTCCTGGCAGAGCCTTAGGCACTGGCTTCCACAAGGCGGCACAGCGCTCTGCACCTTTGCTCATCTCCAGCACCTCTGAAGTGGGTACAATGTTCAGTCCCTTCTGCAAGTGCAAAACAGAGCCTGTTGTGACCTGCCCCCCAGGGGCCAGACACCCATTGCAGGTAAGGGGCCAGCTGTGCTGGGCCATCGTGCTCTTTATGTTCTGGACCCAGTGGCAGCTGTCTTGACATCCCTGCCTGGTGATCTCTACCTGCCATCCCTGCTTCTACCCAGGGTCCATCCTTCCCTGGGGCTATCAGCCACGCTTCCCACTTTTGGGCACATGTTGGATGTCATAAGTCTCAGGTCACATGATCAGATCTCATTGTCACCCTGTGAAGGTGCCAGGCCCTGTGGTCAGGTTGGCCACTTCAACTATGTTTTCAGCTTTGCTGGGAGAGAAACAGGAGTCCCTGTCCAAGTTGCAGTCTGGCCCTGACACAAAGGCCAGGCACCCTGTGCCCCAAGAGCCCCAAGAGGTTGCCCGACTCTCCCTAGGAGGCTAAGACATCTAGGCGGTGACTCTTAAACTCCCAGCCACAGTGGCTTGTGCCACATGTGCTCTGGGAGGTGGCTGCGCCTCAATTCTTGCCCTTGGTGCCAACTGATCCCTCGCCAAGCCCACATGGACCCCATCCCACTATGTTGGGAACCTGCCCCTGGGGAGCCCTGTGGGTAGAGATTTGGCATGTTTGCATCCCTTCCTTGAGGGAGCACGGCCAGCCCTGGAGTCAGTGTGGGAGAAGTCCCTACAAGCATGAGCCAGCTCTCAGCTGTCTGTAGCTATGAGGACTTCCAGCTGCTGCTAACCCTCCCAAATAGCCTAGCTGGACACAGAACTGTGTCCCTGATTTCTCCTCTGCTACTGAGAGGCACCCAGACCCCCTGTATCCTGGCAGGTGTGTCCAGAGCTATTGCCCCTTTCTAAATATTTTCCTGGAATATTTGTGCGAGTGACTTGTCTCCTCATTCCCTCAACTCACGAAAGCCTTGCAGCTCCTATACTGAGGGTATCTTTTCCTTGAATTTCCTCCTCTCTCCATTTCTGTCACTTTTTCTTCTAGAAGTCCTCTTGGATGAAGCTGGACCATCATCTCTGTGCCTCACACAGTGCCTCTCTGTTCTCCAACCAGACTGCTCCCTCAGCCTCTGGGTCTCCACCCTCTCTTCACTGACACAGCCTGAACTGCCCTGGCCACATCTCAGTGCCATTCTGAGCAGGACAGAGCAGGAGCAGGTCCAGAGTGGCCCCATGGAGACCAGGCTGGCCTGGCTGGCGCATGGACCTAATCCAGATGGCAAGTGACCCTGGATTATCACAAGTGGTGGCCAGGGCCTCTGGGCAGCTTGGCCTGAGAGTGAAGCTCTGCACAGGCTGGGCTGCTCAGAAGCTGGGGGCCTGTACCCGACCCCATCCAAGGGTCTGAGTCCCATGGAAATGTGTCCTGAGGAGAGGCAGTGATCAGGTAGTAGGATGAGCTTGGTTGGGGGGCGTGCATTTGCACCTTGGACAGAGACAATGGTCCTCCTGGGCTCAGGGGCACCTCTGGGCACTAACAGGGAACAACCCACATCCAGCAGCGCTGCACAACTATCTAGAAAACCACTCGAGGCCTCATTTCACTCCCACTCATTTAAAGACCAATTCCAGGAATGCTTTATTCTCTAATTCAGAATAAAGCCTGGCTCCTGACTATAGTTACATAAAAAGATCTCAGAGCAAAAAGAGAAATCAACTCCCCCACCATCTGGACACAAATGCTCAGGTTGGAAGAGAAGACTTGTCGCCCGCCCCTCCCAGCAGGAGGCGGCATTAGTGCCCTCGGGGCCCTGTGGCATCTGGGAACAGGTCAGTTCCTGCAGGGGGATCTGCCTGGGAGCAGCTCCACGAAGGGCAAACTGTAAACAGAGACAGATGTTCACCCAGGAAGGGGGTGAACCTCCTCCTCAGTCCTCACAAGGGGCTTCTTACAGCCTATAAAGGAAACTTACAAACACTCCAAGTGACAGATGCAGCCAACTAATCTGGACTTTAAAGTACAAGAAGCACAAATGCTGTATTTAACATTTACAGGTTTGATATTTAACATAACCTTTAAGAATGGTCATGTCTCATAGTTAGAATAAAGTAACTGGAGCAAACACGAAGCCTCTCACACCAGACTTGAGGATGCCAGCACTGCTATGGGTGCCACGGAGAGGCTGACCCCGCCACCACGGTCACCTTCCTGGGCCCTTGATGAGCTCTGCCCTCAGGGCTTAGCTTTGAAGGTTTTCCCTGACCTCAGAGAGAAAGACCACAAGTCAGTACCCCATTGGGCTTTGCTATTGTTATTTCCATGATTTCCTAATGATGGAAAACAAGACCTTCACCAGGCTAGAAGTCACCTCAGGGGTGGTACCCTCCCAGGCTGCTTCTCCAGTGGTGTGGCCCGTGGTGCCCACTGCTGTGGTGACATGGGGCTCTCCAACTGCTTCTGACTGTGGCCTGGCCTTTGAGGTCAGAGCTCCCGGCAGGAAAGCATGTGCGCAGGTAGGTGTGGGGCCCGGATAAAGCCCCACCTTAGACACAGAGACAAGGGCCATGTGCACTGAGCAGGTGAGGGCAGGAGCAATGGGTAAGGCCAACGTCTCTGCATCAATGGCTGCTCAGACTCGAGACCAAAGGGACCTATGTGAGCAATTCCTCTCCAATCTCACCCTGAGGGCAAATACCCCAGGGCTCCCTGCAGCCTTGACTCTGTTACCCACTGCAGGCCCCTCCTGAGTCTTGGCTGCAAAATCCAGTGGCAGTGCAGGCTGCTTGGTTCTATGTCCAGCTGGGCCCCTGGAGCCCCTGTATCTGCACCCAAGTCTGGGCAGTGCCTGCCTCTCTGGCTTCCCAGCTCCATGCTGCCCTCCTCTTTCCAGACACCACTCCTGCTTCTCACCACTGCCTGAGACAGACATGGACAAGCTGAGTGGAGGCAGCTCCAGACAGAGCCGCTATACCCATGAGCTGTGGGCCTCAGTGCACTCCGGTTCTCTGGGCCAGAGCCATGGCCATGGCACCAACCATAGTCAGGTGCCCATGGTCTCCCACCGTGTACCTACTGCCTCCCACCCACTGCAGAAAGTAACAAGAACCCATAGTTATACCCACTTTCCAGTGGCTGAGGAAGCCCCTCAGGTCAGATGGCTGGAAGCCCCTCAGGGCAGACACAGGGTGTGAATCCAGAGCCCCAAACCCAGGCTCCTCCCACGCAGGGAGGGTGGGGAAAAGATCCACTGTGGGGCGTGAGGCCTGTGGCACAGGCACCCTCAGTCTTGGGCCTGTGGCTCTGCAGAGCCAGCTGGGGCATGGCGGCACATAGGGGCTACAGCTGGAACAAAGCAAATCTGAACCCTGCCCTTCCAAGTACACAAAACCCTGAAATGCACCACATGACACCATGTAGCAGGTGGAGATGGTGGGCCCCAGGGCTGGTGCCCTGCACAGGGGGCAGCTCTGGAGGACGCCCTGACACTCTGGGGGCCCATGGGCCTTCCCAATTCCATACCCTTAAACATTTTCCAAACTACACCTCCTCAGAAGGGAAAGACTCAGCATGAGGCCATGAGCGGTGCATCCTGGTTTCACTGCAGAACCGAGTATGTTAAGGGACCAGTTGGCCTGTAGGACCCTAGGCACCTGCCGCACACCCACCGGCCCTGTAACTTCAGGCTGACGCCTGGCACGGGGGCCAAGAGCCAAAAGCACCATGTCCTGGTATATCAGGAATCACAGGCACATGGACAGTCGCAGGATGAACGTGAAGGCTCCTGGCCTGCGGCTGAGCAGGACATGAGGGGCCTCTTGAAGGAAACCAGGAGAAGCCACAGCACTCGGCGGTTGTCCAGCTAGCATGGATGGGCATGAAGGAGGTGAGTCCTCTGTCAGCTGTCCTCGGACGTCGGATGGGGGCATCTTGGGTGCTGCTCAGCAACCCGCATCTTTCCTAGCAGGACAGGAACCCTCCCTGTGGGTCCCCAGGGCCTGGCAGGCACCCACCACCCTCACTCTCATCAGCCATCGGCTTGATGGTCTCAGGACAGAGAAGGTACCTGTATTCATCACCAGAGAGGGAGTGAGTGCCGATGCCACCCTGAGTCCCCGATTGTCTCCTCAGGCCAGCAGGGGAGTCTCTGAATTTCACCCAAAGGGACCCTTTGCTGGCTGCCTGAGCTTTGCTCTCCCCTCACTGGGCAGAGAAGGAGGGATTGACATTTCTGCAAAGACTAGCCAGGCAAGAATGATGCCAGCCTTTGCGAGGCTGCAAGTGGCCAGGAAGCAAGTAGCCACCTGTGCAAAATGATGTGTGCACATCTTTGCATCTCCTGGGGTCCCCAGCTTTCTATGGATTCTCTCAGGTCGGTCACCATGGAGGACTGGGAGCCCTGCTGTGAAGTGCTGAGCTAACCCCAGAAGGTGCGCACACCTGTGCCCCAACACACCTGCATCCCTGCACACCTTTGGCCCCTGTGTACCTGTGGCCCACATGTCTCACACCCTGCACACTTGTACCCAAACACACCTGTGCCCTGCACACATCCACACACCACACACACACCTGTGCCCCACATACCCTGAGCACACCCGAGCTCTCTCATATGCCCCCAAGTATCTTGTCCAGAAAAGTCTGGGCTTGGCGGGAGGCCAGGGTTCCAGCCATCACCCAACCTGTTTCCTCGGTTCTGGGGGTGCCTTACCATCCCTGACCGTGGGAGGCTCTGAACAACTACAGCTGTTTGCAAAAGGCCCAAACATGTGGGGCTTCTGCTTTACTGAGGATATTAAAAAGAGTGTTCCAGAACCTCTAAAAACAATGTCATCTTGGAGGGTCACCGAGTCTAGAGATTCCAAGGTGCATTAGGGCAGCCCCGCCTTACCGTGCAGCCAGCTTGTGGCAGACGACACCTGAGTCGGTGATGACCTCACTCAGCCTCAGCTCCAGGTGGACCTTGCCCTGCAAGGCACAAGGACAGAGCATCACTTGGGGACAGCCTCTGTGCCCCATGCGCCACTAGGGGCATAGTGTAGGGACATGGAGAGGGCAAAACGGATGAGGAGTTTGGCTGCTTTCCCAAGGAGCTGGTGGCTTGGCCACAGCGCTCCCAGCTCTGTTGAGAGCAGGTTTTTATTTCAGAAGTTTGAGGTCAAAATGTGCAAGACCACATTGGTGGACAAAAGCAGCTATCTGGCACTTTGCATGTCCATCAACACTGCACAGACCCTGTGGCCAGGCACCCTGAGTCTCAAGGGCGGGTGTGTTGGGGGATAGAGCAGGAGGAATGGAGCTCTCCCCAAGATGGGTCTGCCTAGTCCTGTGGCTCTGGTCCCCTCAGATGAATAAGGAGGATAGGGGTCTCCAAGTCCAGCTGGTGCAAAGGCAGTGCCAGAGTGTGAAGAGAGGGCTGCTTGCAAATGCACTTGTCTGTGTGTGCACCTGTATGCCCACCAGCCTGTGTATGTGTGCACTCGTGTGTGCATCTGCCTGAGTGTCACCCATGTGTGTGTCTACCTGAGTGTCACCTGTGTACATCTGCCTGAGTGTCACCCGTGTGTGCATCTGCCTGCATACACACAACCTGGGGAGACAGGTGTGAGCAGAGTGCGCACTGCACATGTGTGTGCATTTGTCTGGGGCTGAAATCAGAATTGTTTTTAATTACAGAAGGATACTGAACTAGATAATCTCAGTAAGCATTCCAAACCCTCAGCCTAGGGTGAACCCTTGAAATGCAGCATTGTCTCAGAGGCCAGGGTCCCTCCCGAGACCTCGAGTGACCATGGGCCCCAATTTCTGCACAAAAGCCTTCCTTGCTCAGAGCAAACTCCAGCTGCCCCCTGTTGGCGGGACCTGGAGGGGCACCAGGGACTGCCAAGCTCGGCCCTGCGACCTGCTGGCCTCTTAAGCCATAGGATGCCGTCCAGCCTACCTACCGCACCTGTGAGGGGCGGGATGGGCGGACCCCTGACAATAGAACCAAAGGGGCCGGTGCCCCCACAGACACAGACAGAGGCCTGGGAGCGCAAGCCAGACCCAGAGGGTCCTGACCTCACCCGTTGCGTGTCCAGCCAGGCCAGGAATCTGTCTTTGGGGCTTTCCCCACCACAGGCAGAACACCCAGCACCTTGACAGGGACACCAGAGCCAACGGCACAATGTGACCCAGGCCACTGCTGTCTTGAGTGAGAACCTAGTCTGTGCCCATACAGGGCCTGTGGGGACCCACTCACTGGGGCCTGGCCTTCCTGCTGAGGCCACAGCCCCTGAGTAAATTCTCAGGGACCAGGAGCCAGTGACAGGCGGAAGATGGGTGGGAACCACAGCAGCTCTGCAGGCAGAGAAAGTCTCCAGAGGTCACCATCCGAGTTCTGCACACTATTGCCAGCAGTTGTCATCAGCCAGAGAAGTAGGCACAGCTACCCCTAGGCTGAGGAAGGTCCTTTCATGCCAAGTACAGGACAAAAGAATCATGGAAAATTCACCCTGGGGATAGTATCCAACTGGCTTGCATTCTCAGCCCCAGGCGCCAACTCTCTAATGGCTAACCATTAGGATCTGCCCCTGTACAGACTGACGCGGCTCCAAGTCATTTTCAGTGGGTTCTGCAAATCACGGAAGGCATCAGGGTGAGACCGACGGGCGGATCTGGGTCATGCTCTGGTCCACGAGCTCCCTGACAGGATGGCACATGCCAGGCAATTTGTGGGTTTCCATGTCCTGGTGCTTTGGGAAAGGGACAGTAAGAGGTAAAACTAGCAGGAAGAAGCCTCTGTGCCCTGGAGAGGGCCTTTCTCCCACCCGTGAGGGCAGCTGGGGGGGGGCCTCTCACAGGGCAGGTGATGCCTCTGAGCACTAAAATCCCAGACCAGAAACACATGTGCCTGGCTGTACTCCACAAGCCTTGCCCTTGTTTGGGGTGGGCAGGAAGCGTGGCCCAGCCCCAGCAGCCCCAGCAGCCCCAGCAGGTCCAGCTTAATCATCCAAGGTATCCACTGGCCTGGGTAAGATCTACCAGGGTGTGGACAAGTATCCTGTATTTATGAGAAAAAAGAAATTAAGGACAGCACAGAAAAAATGCTGACTTGATTTTTTTTCCATTGGTATTTAGGTAAATAATGACACTAAGAAATTACAAAGAACAATTGGGAACTGATCACAGTCAGCAGCAGAACATGTATCCTGCAGGCACCACAGAGAGAACTGTCCTGGCCCAAGATGACTTCTCTCAGGCCACATGGAAATAAATAGAAACCAATAAAGAAAGGCAGCTGGAAAGTCCCCAAATATTCAGAGATTAAACAACATGTTTCCCAATAACGCATAGGTCAAAGAAGTCTCAAGAGAAAATTTTAAATATTTTGAAACTGACAAAAATGAAAGTATAACTTATCAAAATCTGTGAGATGTAGCAAGCACAGTACTTAGAGGGACATTTAGAGCATTAAATGCATGTATCAGAAAAGGAGAAAGATCCAAAATCAATGATCCAAACTTCCACGTTAGAAAACTAGAAAGAAAAGAATGAACTAAATCCAAAGTAAGAGAAGGAAAGGAATAAAAAGTAGAACAAAAATCAATGAAATTAAAACAGAAAATAAATGGGAAAAAACCAAAAGCAGAATCTTTGAGGAAAATATCAATAAAACTGATAAACCTGCAGCCAGACTAACCGAGAACAAAAGAGAAAAGGTCCAAATTCCTGACTTCAGAGATGGGAGGACAGGATCCTTTGTGTGTAGCCCTGTGACAGGGCTGCAGCCTTGTGCCCCTGCCCAGCATAGCAAATGTGCAACACGGAGCCCCCTGTGCAGACCATGGACACCAGTCAGTAATGCTGGTCAGTGCTGCCCACAGCTGTAGCTAATGGAACTAGGGCCAGAGGAGTGGCATATGGAGACTCCTTGTACCCAACACTCAATTCTTCTGCCAACATGGAGCTCCCAAAATTAACGTTTATTAACTAAAAAAGACAAGCCGTGAAGGCCCCTGTCCACCTTCCTGAGAAAGGCCTTCCCATGTGTGGGGACAGTACAGGGCACCAGAGTCCCCTCTGCAGAGTGGGACCAAGCCCCTGGCCTGTTTTGGCCTCCCTGCTCTGTTGCTGAGGGCCATCCAAGCAGGGCTAGCGCCAGGAGCCAGCCGACAGGCTTCGTGGCATGGAGACAAGGCCCTCAAGAGGACCAGAGTTCAGGGCAGCTGAAGGGAAGAAAGACAGGTGGAAACATGGAGAGAGAGCCCAAGCTTGCCCTCCTCTCCTTAACACTTGGGAAGATTTAAAATCCAGATCTTTATGTGGATGTGTATCCACTGCAGGTGCTGGGGTTTTTCCAGCAGGGCTGTCTGGCAGAAACAGGTTATCTGAAGACAGAATTCTGAGAAGCTTGGTCTTCACCCCAGCTGCTGGCTCTCACGATTTGGTCCACAGACACGAGGCAAAAACGTGGCATCTCTCAGGTGGATGTGGACACCTAGGCTCTATTGTGATTGTGTGCTGCCACACACCTTCCTGAAGCATGGTGTATAGGAGACTTTGATGCCAGCCTGCCCACACGGGCTTGGCACCATGCTAGGGCATCCGGGAGCAGCACCTGCTCCACCCAGAACGCGGTGGGGTCCATGTGGGGAGACAGAACCTGTCACCAGCCCAGACCCCACTTGCACCCTCATGCAGCTGCCTCATCCTAACACAGCCCCTCATGACAAGCTCTGTGCAATAAAGAGATTTACCAAAGAACTCTGAGAAACACCAATTCAAGGAGGAAGCAAAACATTTTTTAAATGCTCTTTTCCTCACATCTGTGACTCACTGATCCCTCACACTGGCCCAGTTCTGTGACACTTTCTTTCCTGATACACGAGTTTTCCTGCGAATTACAAAGCAGGTGGAGTCAGGGACCCATACACCACACTCTGCCTTCTGAAAACCATCAATGTGGCATTTCAGAACAAAGGATGGCTGCAGCGGAGAGCACGTTGCTGAAATTTTAAAGGTCAATTTGAGCCTGGTGGAGCCACCAGTCCCTGTCCTGACTACTTTATGGTGGGCAAAGTTCAGAGCTAAATCAGGAAATTAGGCACCTGCAGGCACCAAGCCCCCTCCTACCCTTCAAATGCAGCCCATTTGGCCTTTCATAGCTCACAGATTCCCAGGAGGGGCCACAGCCAAGGTCAGCATGAGAGGGCCTGGAGGTGGGAGGACATGTCTGTGGACACATGCTGCCTCACAGCATTAATCACAAAGCATCTGCCAGCTGTGAGACTAACGTTTGCTGTCCATATTTCCACTCTGTGGTGGTGATGGTTACACAGTCCACAAGTGTGATAATTCTACACAGGTTATTACAGCAGCCAAAGGTGGAAGCACCCAGACATCCATCAGTAAATGGATGAGCAAAATGTGTTACATACATGCCCACACACATGCCCACCCACACACAAGCACACACACATGCACACCCACATGCACGCCCACACACATGCACACACACACACACTGGAATATTAGTCAGCCTTTTAAAGGAAGGAAATTCTGGACTATCCTGAAATAGGGGTGTCCGACCCATGGCCCGCAGGCCACATGTGGCCCATGATTGCTATGAATGTGACCCAACACAAAATCGTAGGCAGGTAAAATAGGGGGACTTGCAAAATTAATAGAAGACAATGAAATTGCTGCTCAAAACTCACGTTTGTTGAAGTATCATGGCATAGTACATCAAGAAAACTTAATTTCTGGAGATGGTAGTGCACACCTGTAATCCCAGCACTCTGGGAGACAGAGGTGGGAGGATCCCTTGAGCTCAGGAATTCCAGACCAGCCTGAGCAAGAGCAAGACCTCGTCTCTACTAAAAATAGAAAAACTAGCTGGGCATGGTGGTGGGCACCTGTAGTCTCAGCTACTTGGGAGGCTGAGGCAGGAAGATCCTTGAGCCCAGGAGTCTGAGGTTGCTGTGAGCTGGGCTGACCACACAGCAATCTCACGTGCATGACAGAGTGAGACTTCATCAGAAGGGAAGGGGAGGGGAGGGGAAAGAAGGGACGAGTAGGGGAGAGGAGGGGAGGGGAGAGGAAAGGAGAGGAGAGGAGGGGAGGAAGGAAAATTTATGTGTAAAAGCTTTAAAAATGGAAAATGTCAATGGAAATTGTCATCAAGACTGTGAATTTCAGGCTCAGTGCCTGTAGCTCAAGTGGCTAAGGCGCCAGCCACATATACCAGAGCTGGTGGGTTCAAATCCAGCCCCGGACTGCCAAACAACAATGACAACTGCAACCAAAAAATAGCCAGGCATTGTGGTGGGCGCCTGTAGTCCCAGGTACTTGGGAGGCTGAGGCAAGAGAATCGCTTAAGCCCAGGAGTTGGAGGGTGCTGTGCTCTGTGACACCATGGCACTCTACCCAGGGTGAGAGCTTGAGGGTCTGTCTCAAAAAAAAAAAAGACTGTGAATTTCAGAAAGACTCAATTTCATTGAGTCATCACCACATCACCAATTCCAGGAATTCCTTAAAAGTACTAATGCAAACTTTGGTGATATCATTTACTCTTTGTAAGGTGGCTAAATTGAGGTTAAATTATTGAAAAGATTTTCTGATTTGCGACATGTGATTTGCACGTTTTCAAGTTGTTTATGGCATCAAAAACCAAATTTGTGCCAGAACTTGATGATGAAAACTGGTGTATAGGCTTAACATGTTTAGTGGATTTAACTGCTCACCTAAATGAATTAAACATGCATCTTCAAGGTGAAAACCAACTTATCAATACAAAGTTTTAAACTGCTTAACGGTGTTGCAATGAAACTGAAATTATGGCAAGCGCCAAGTGAAGACAAACAATTTTATGCATTTCAACACATTGACTAAACACAATCCTATGAACAGTGAGAAACATGCGGACTTGCTTTTCCATTTGATACAAGAATTTGAAAACAGATTTCAAGATTTTTGGGAAAATAATCAATATTTTGGTTCATCTGCCACTCCATTTTCAGTTGCACATGAATATGTTACCTGCCAATTTTCACATGGAAGGCACAGAGCTGCAGTCTGACATTCAACTTAAAAATCTGATCACATCTCTTTACTGGACTTGTATAGGTCCTGTCTTTCCAGAGACAAGTATCCCTCCTTCACAATCACGCCTTATTCATGCCATTGCTTCCTGGCAGCATCAACATTTGTGAGCAACTATTTTCTAGAATGAAGCACATTAGGAGTAAAATATCTGACGAGCACCTTCAGAACCCACTGAGTATTGCAACTGCTTCCATAGAACCAAAGATTAATGCATTATTTCTCCCCAAAATGATGTCAAATTTCCCACTGGTTTTATGTTGCCCACTTTTCTTTCACTTTTTTTTTTTTTTTTTTTTTTTTGAGACAGAGCCTCAAGCTGTCACCCTGGACAGAGTGCCGTGGCATCACAGCTCACAGCAACCTCCAATTCCTGGGCTCAAGCGAGTCTCTTGCCTCCGCCTCCCAAGTAGCTGGGACTACAGGC
>CAUYRH010016935.1:0-24527 GCA_963574655.1 Perodicticus potto | reverse complement strand
AATGGGCTAAGGCGCCAGCCACGTACACCTGAGCTGGTGGGTTCGAATCCAGCCCGGGCCCGCCAAACAACAATGACGGCTGCAACCAAAAAATGGCCGGGCGTTGTGGCGGGCGCCTGTAGTCCCAGCTACTTGGGAGGTAGAGACAGGATACTCGCTTGAGCCCAGGAATTGGAGGTTGTTGTGAGCTGTGATGCCACAGCACTCTACCCATGGTGACAGCTTGAGGCTCTATCTCAAAAAAAAAAAAAAATTCACTTCTACTCAGTGAACAGTAAATATATTTTCTTATGATTTTCATATCATCTTTTCTCTAGCTTACTTTATCGTAAGAACACAGTACATAATACATACAATATACAAAATTGTGTTAACTGTTTACCTTATCAGTTAAGGCTTCCAGTCAACTGCAGACTATTTATTAGTAGTTAAATTTGTGGGAGTCAAAAGTTATATGGAGATTTTTGACTGGGGAGGAGGCTAGCACTCTAACCCTCCCCCCCCCCACTATTCAAAGGTCAACTGTATTTTCAGTTAAATAAAGATCAAACGTATCAAAATTTGTCACATCTACTAAGCGTCTACTTTATGAAACTAAAAAAAAGAAGAGCAAATAAAACTTGAAGCAGATAGAAAAAAGGAAATAAAAATAAAAAGTAGAAATAAATGAAATTAAATTTAGAAAAACAATGGAGAAACATCAATGGAGCCAAGAAAACCAATCAAAAAGTTAATTAATAAAATTGATAAGGTAGATAAATCAAGAAAAAAACAGGTAAAACATACATTATCAGTAACAAGAATGTAAGAGGGGCTATCTACAATTCCTACAGAATTTGATGCCAATGAATTTGACAAGTTAGATGAAATGGACAATTCCCATGGAAGCCCAATAACCAAAATTCATGCCAGAAACAGGTAACCTGAACAGTCCTACATATATTAAAGGAACTGAAATCATATTTAAAACTTTCCCACAAAGAAAACTCCAGGCCCAAATGGCTTTCCTGATGAATTTAACAAGCATTTGACACCAAACATTTGACCCAAAGGGAAACAAAGATTTTACCTGAAAGATATTGACCAATAACTCACGAACATAGACGTAAAAATTGTTAACAAAATATTAGCAAATAGAATCCAGTTAATATAAAATATATTATAAATCATGACCATGTGTATATCCTAGGAATAAAAAATGGCTATATTCAAAACTTTAATAAACTGCATTAGAGAATAAAGAAGGAAAATAATACAATCATCTCAACAAACACAGAAAAAGCCATGTGACAAAATCCAATACCCATTCATGATAAAAACTGAACAAAAAGCGTCTACAAAAAACACACATATAACATGGCATTGGTAAAAGATTGTTTCTTACCCAAAAGTAAGGAAAAAGAAAAGCAAATCTGTTCACCACTTCTTTCAACCTTGTATTGGAGGTTGTAGCCAGTGTAATAGGCAAGGGAAACAAAATAAATAAAAGACAGGGCAGTGCCTGTGGCTCAAAGGAGTAGGGCGCCGGCCCCATAAACCACAGGTGGTAGGTTCAAACCCGGCCCTGGCCAAAAACTGCAAAAAATAAAATAAAATAAATAAAAGACAAGATAGAAGGAAAAATAAATACAACTCCCTTTATTTACAGACAATATAAATGCTAATACTAAATTACTACTAAATGCTACTAAATGCTAATACTAAATTAAATACTAAAAAAAAAAAAAACCCTAAATAAATGAAGAGATAATAACATAGTAATGGATTGGAAGACTCAACACTAAGACAGCAATTCTTCAAAAATTATCTATAGGTTTGAAGCAATTTCATTCAAAATTTTGGCTAAGGAAACACAAAGGACCTACAACAAAGCAAGCTTTAAAAAAGACAAAAGTCAAGGCTTTATACTACCTCATTTTAAGGCCTAGTAGAAAGTTGCAGTACAGTATTGGAAGAAAACAATAAAACAGATTAAGTGTCAAGAAATAGACCTAGATTTAAATGGTCAATTCATTTTCAACCAAGATGCCTATGTAATTCAATGTGAAAAGGGTGGTTTTGTCAATAAACACCGCTGGAACAACCAGATATTCAACAGAGGAAAAAGTAGACAGTGACACTTACCTCATACTATAAGCAAAAATCAATTCAAACAGATCACAAACCTAAATATAAGAACTAAGATCATAAAACTTACAGAAGATGACAGGAAAAAAAATCTGGTAACCTTCAGGCAAGTAAAGATTTCTCAAGACACAGAAAGCACAAACCATAAAAGAAAAATTCATAAATTGGATTTCATCAAAATTTAAAACTTGCTTCAAAAACCACCATTAAGAAAATGAAAGGTAGCTAGGCATAATGGCTCATACATATAATCCCAACAGTTTTGGAAGTGAAGGCAGGATTGCTTGAGGCCAGGAGTTTGAGACCAGCATAGGCAACTCAATGAGACCTTGTCTCTAAAACAAAAATAAAATAAAAATTAGCAGAGTATGGCAAGGCATACCTGTAGTCCCAGCTACTCACAAGGCTGAGACAGGAGGATCACTTAAAGTTTAAGGCTGCAGTGAGCTATGATCATGCCACTGCCCTCCAGCCTGGGAGAAGCAACAAAACTCCTTGAAGAAAAAGAAAAGAAAAGAAAACAAGAGGGAGGACGAGAGGAAAGGTAGGGAAGGAGGGAGAAGGGATAGAAAGGAGGAACGGGAAGGGGGAAGGAGAAAGGGAGGAGATGGGTAGGGGGTAGGGAGGGAGGTCCGGAGGAAGAAAGAAAGACAGGAGAGGTGGGGAGGAGAGAAGAAGGAGGACAGGGGAAAAAGAGAACAGAAAGGGAAAGGAAAGGAAAAAGAAAAGAAAAAAAAAAGGAAAGAAGAAAAGGAGAAGCAAGCCACAGATTAGAAGAAAGTACTTTCAAAACATACCTAACAAAGAACTTTTAAGCAAAATATATAATGAACTCTTACAACTCATTAAGACAAGCAATCCAACTTTTTTACGTAAGTAAAAAAGTTCAATAGATATTTCACAAATGACAATAGCCAAATGGATGAAAAGTACATGAGAGCAGCACCTGTGGCTCAGTGAGTAGAGCACTGGCCCCATATTCTTTTCCTCCTAAAGACTGTCCACCCATTATCATTCCTCCTTACCACCTCGAAGCTTGCTATTGAACAGCTTTACTTTCCTATTCTTTGATCTCATTATCACCAGGAAAGTTTTCTTTCATTCTTATCATTTTTAGTGTGAATTTCCCTGCTAGAGCACCAAGAAGATGGGGACCAGAGATGTCTTGTTCACTGCTGAATCACCAGCATACAACACATTGCATATACTAGTTAAATAAGATGTCTTTTTCACCACCACTAAATGCAAAAAAAAAAAAAGGCCTATGCTGCTTACAAGATAACCAATAGGACAATGAAGTGTCTGAAAATCATATACAAAAAACAATCAAAGCACGTTTTACCCAGAGAAATTATTTGCTAGATGATAAACAACTAAGAGAAATTAACCCATCTTAAAATATAAAAAGGTCACCCACATGGAAAAGATAAGGCTGTCAATTCTGAAACTTGAGATGAGGAATTGGCTCTGCTACTAAAAAGTGGTTTTACTTAATGTTCTTTAGCCTCTGGTATATCCTCAATCTAAATTAAAGGAGTTAGACCTTCTAGGTTCTAAACATTCTATTTCATTCATATCTATATCTAAACATATCTATTTCATTCATAATAATCCTCCTGAATGTAGACAGTAGGTGTGTTATTAACCTGAGGATCTTCTGCTGTTATAACCTGAACCTAGTTATGTTATAAAAAAAATTATTTTAAGAAAACACTAAAAGATCTAGCAAACTATGACCATGGGGGCAGCCAATGTTTGTGTAAAGTTTTACTGAAATACAGCCACACCTTTCTTTTAGGTATTATCTACAGTAGCTTTCCTGCTCCAACAGCAGGGTTTGATGGTTGTGAAAGACACCATAAGGCCTACAAAGCCTAAAATATTATCTGGCATTTTAAGAAAAAGTTTGCTGCCCCTAAACTAAATGATCCATGAGGTTCACTTTACATTCTTATGCATTGGCAATGAAAAGAGTTACAGTGAAATGCTAAAATGAAGAAGAGGCATACAATAGAAAAAAAGAATGAGGAGAGAGATAACAGGTCAAACATGACTTCACTTCACCTCCCAGTGATTATAATAGCTTCTCTCTGTAAGCTAGTAGATGGCTTGCTATCCAATCATTAACACCTTATATTAAAAAAATACACAAGATAAAACAAACAGAGATTTAGTACTTACCTGCCTTCCTTAACTTTTTCTGCATTCCCTCGACATATGTAGTTTTCAATGTAACCATCACTGCAGTTGATTTTTGACCAGTCTGGGTCACACACATCCAAGAAATGAGGCCGCAGTCTGCCTATTGAATACTTTGCAATGTCAGTCAGAGACTGGCTGGCAGCTGCACCAAATAAAAATGTTCCAATGGCTTTGTAAATAGTGGCTATGTAGTTATTCCTGACAAAGGAATTTGAGTGCAAGAGATTAAAGTAAACAGACAGAGTTTCTCCGAGAGTCATCTGAAAAAGAAACAGAAAAATAATGTTAAACTAGCAAGCAGGCAGCACTTTAAACAAAACATAGAAAAGAAAACAGTAAATCACAACAAGATTTTGCTGTACACACAGCCCCATCCCCTTCAGCCCCCTCCTTTTTTTTTTTTTTTTTTTAACAAATGGAGAGTTGACTTAGGATATGTAATTCTAAACTACACAAAAAATGTGTCAGATCCACTATGGACACTGCTTACAAAGCCATGGCTCAGCCAAAATTATTTCATAGCCTACTTGAAACAAGACCTTATTTCTTTTCTTGCATTCAAATAAACTGAGCTTCAATAAATAGACAGTGATGTATCCTGGAGGACAAAAACCATGGCTTATTCAAAAAACACAAACTTCCCTAATCAGACACTCTCTTATCTAAGTACTTTTGACAGTCTTCCATTTTTCTCAAACATTCCTTGACATCCATTATATTAAAAAGGGTAAAATAGTTTCAGGGAATACAAAGTCTAATATAAAAGCCAGGCTCTAACACTGATGCCAAAGGGTACATAGGGCAGAGATTTAACTGACAGGGACTAACAGTCCTGATTTCTAAGAGACCATTATATAGGACTCTGAATCATGAGTTTAAAGATATAAAAAGGTTTCTGAATGCTTTGCAAGTTAAAACAATATCCTGAGAAGTTCAAAGAATACTGAATGGTAACATTATAAATAATAGCATCTGCTAGGCGTTGCCTGTGGCTCAAAGGAGTAGGGAGCTGGCCCCATAGGCCAGAGGTGGTGGGTTCAAACCCAGCCTCGGCCAAAAACTGCAAAAGAAAATAAATAAATAAATAAATAAATAAAATAGCATCTGCTGATTAAATAAGACAGCAAAACACCCTCTTTACCTGGGACCAAAAGAAACACTTAAATTGCTTGCTAATTTGTGTGCAAGGAATGTAAATAATAAAGTTTCACTTGAGATGTATACTAGTTTCCCCACTTCATCTTAGATTTATATAAGTAATTTTATAACGCATTCAAACATCTCCATTTAGTGAGGATTAACTGACTTTAGGGTGAGCCCTACCATACATGAAATAAATGCTTGCTTCCTAAAAGGGGTTTCAAGATCTGACACCAAAAATTCTTTCCTTATCTGACTCAATGGCTCCCAGAACTCCATGATTAGAATTTTTAACTTTGGCTACTAGACTACGACCTCTATAAAAGCAAGGAAGATTTCTTAATTGTTGAACAGAAAGCTGATATCAAATGATGACTAAAAACGAAGCAGGCTGTTAATAAATTTTAATTGAAGGCACTGCTTCTTGAGTAAAAGGCAAACACTCTTAGTTTAAAAACATTATGTCACAAAACATATAATCCTCATTACAGTCCTTAATCTGAATGTATTAATCAAATCCTTTTCTGAGAACAGGTCAAAAGAGAGGAAAACTATGTAAACTTCGAGGGACCTCGTATCTTCACAACTTTGCTTAGGGCTATCCCTGACCGCCTACAGAAGCCTTGTGTTTAAGTACAGGTTGCCTCCTCAGGCCATTAAGGAAGTCCGCAGTTCCCGAGAAAGGCCTTCTCCAACACTTCATTATGGAATTGATGTTTGATAATTAAAAACATACCAAGTATATTAGTCAATCACAATTTTAGAAGTTGAAATTTCCATGTCTCAGCTGTCAGCTGTTATTCAGCACTCATTTATTTTCCAGAAACTGAGCTTTGTGAGTCTTCCTAGTCATAATCATCATAGTTTATGGCCACCCAAATCCTGGCTCAATCCACTGATGATAGAAAATCAGTTTGCTAGGAACATTCA
Source organism: Perodicticus potto (assembly GCA_963574655.1). Lineage (NCBI taxonomy): Eukaryota > Metazoa > Chordata > Mammalia > Primates > Lorisidae > Perodicticus > Perodicticus potto. The sequence goes on along the minus strand of CAUYRH010016935.1, from coordinate 18,128 downwards.
GAGTACTGGACACAGATTAAAAGCTGATCTACAGAAGTAGCATAAGCTGAAACTTCACAATATTGGGAGTACAGGAGGGGTGGGGGATTCTAAAGCTGGCAAACATATTTCATTACGTGTTTATTTATTGAGAGAAACAGACAATAGAAAACTTCTAAATTGATTCTTATGACATGAATGTAAAGATGTCTGTCCATTTTATCTAGACAAGATAGCCATATTATTTTTGTTTCATTTTAAAACCTTATCCTGCCCTTTGAGCCATTTGTGCCATTTCTTATTCTTTGGTGAAGTCTACACATAAACTGTGGTCTACTCCTAGAACTCAGACAACTTTCATGTATTATTTACTTAGATCCTAAGGATATAATATACAAAGAATTTGGGAGAGTAAAACAGAATACTTATGAAAATCAAAGCTAATTATATAATTATTTAAATCAGTGTAATTCAATCTTTTATACCAACAGTCCATAGCATTCTCTCACCATCTCCTTTATATCTCCAACAACCAAGATGACTTTTTATGCCTCTATAGTTTTGTGTCTTTCTTTCAGAGCTCACCTTCCCAAATGAAGTCTAAAAATCAATGGCACACTTCTACATCTTCCACTCCCTCCTAAATCTATCTAACCACCTCTATTCCCTTTATTCTATAGAATCCTTTTCAAAAGTCAATACTATCTCATTAAACAGATTTTTATTAACTGTGTTTACTTAAACTTCTCAGTAGTATTTGACTTCACTGACCATTTCCTCCTTATTAAAATTCTCCCAAGTCGGCTTGGCACCTGTGGCTCAACGGGCTAAGACACCACCCACATACACCTGAGCTGGAAGGTTCAAATCCAGCCCAGGCCCGCCAAACAACAATGACGGCTGTAACCAAAAGGAAATGGCCGGGCGTTGTGGTGGGTACCTGTGGTCCCAGCTACTTGGGAGGCGGAGGCAGGAGACTCACTTGAGCCCAGGAATTGGAGGTTGCTGTGAGCTGTGATGCCACAGCACTCTATCCAGGGTGACGGCTTGAAGCTCTGTCTCAAAAAAAAAAAAAATTCTCCCAAGTCTTCTGAGAAACTATTAATCTTGGTTCTCTACCAGTCTCCCTCAATCATTCATTTATTAATGGGTCACTTGCAAGTCATTTCAAAGGCCTGGTATGAAGTCTAATTTTTTTTAAGTGATTTACTTTCTAGTAAATAAAATTAAGCATATATAAGTCTTACCAAGTAATACCTACAAGAGGCTTACTTAAACTGGATTTATAGCAGTCGGTTTTTTTTAAAGAAATCAACATTCACGTTAATATTTACTTGATTTTTTTTTTTTATTGTTGGGGATTCATTGAGGGTACAAGAAACCATGTTACACTGATTGCATTTGTTGGGTAAAGTCCCTCTTACAAAGGTACTTGATGTTTTATTAAACGTAAAGATGACTTTCTCACAAGTTATATTGAAATGGTTAAAAATCCCAAGTTAATTAAATATAATTCCTGAGTTTTTGCTAACTAAGCATTTGTAAGGCCCTGTGTATGCCAGACAGGCTGTACACAGTGCCCAGCAGTTAGCACTGTGCTCTGTTGCAGCCCTCTTAGCTACAGTGAATTTCTGTGGTTTTGTTTATGCAGTATCCTTTTCACTGAGACACAGAGCAAAATTGAAAGCAATTATATTTCTAACATTGCTGATTTGAATACTTGAATCTTGTCTGAGGGTCACTCTTTGCTACTAAAAATGTTATATTTAAATAGTTAGCAATCTCTCCAATCCATATATACTTTCAAAAAAAAAAAAAAATGGCTTCGCTTGCTTTAAGTAGTAAAAATTCACCAGAAAGATCTGTCTAGATTAAATAACAACTGATTTCTTGAAATTTCACCATACTGCAGGAAAGTCACAACTTTACTGCACAATTATTCCATAGCTTTCATTCAAGTACATGCAGGGCTCCATGTCAGGCAGTGATCACAGACACCAAGATGAACAAGGTACCCCCTCAGCCTTCAGGGAGATCAAAGTGAGGGAAACAAACATTTGTATAGTATAGCTTTTATTAATTATGTACCACAAATCATGACCTGATTAATCTTCACTGCTTAAGGTACTATGATCATTCTTGATAAAGGTAATACACGTCTAAATTAAGAAGTTTTAAAATAAATTCCAAAACAGACAAGATAAATATATATACTGTCTATTTGTTGGTGTATCTCCTGGATAGAACCACATGTTCTGCTTTTAACTAACACAATCTTGTTTCTAAAGTTATAAGTTATAGACAGCACAGTCATAAAGCCAAAGCATGCTGGATCCATAAACTTACAAGTTACAGAGCACAAAATTGTTGAATTGAGTCATACAATTTCTGATTTGAGACACTATGAAAATCCCTAGTCTAATCTCTGAAGTCTTCTCCCTAGACACATTCTCTAAGCACTTCTACCCAAAATACTAGAAAACAACAGTTACTGTTGTGGTTCAAAACTCAGTCCTGCCTTCAGTACCAGTAAAAATTCTTTCATGTTCACTATTAATTATACATAGAACTATAGCTTTTCTCTCCTGTGTAAACAAAGTTTTAATATTAGTTAGCAATTTTTCTTTTCCAAACTCAGTGGAGAGAGAGAATCAAAGAGAGTAATTACATATACATAGTTATAATAAATTATAAAATATTACCTTATGTATAAAGTATGCTAGAAACATACTGCCGAATATTCAACTGTTGATCATACAATTATTGAAACAATAGGAAATTAGAGTCCTACAATTACAGTGACATGGAAAAGATTAGCATAAAATCTATACATATTCAGTAAGGTTTTTCTAAGTATTTATTTCTTATTCATTTATTTTAGAGATAGGCTCTCACTATGTTCCCCAGGCTAAAGTGCAGTGGCTATTCTCAGGCACAATCACTGCACAGATAGCACTGAACAGCCTCAAACTCCAGGACTCAAGCTATCCTCTAGCCCCAGCCTCCCGAGTAGCTGGGACTTAGACATGCAGTAAAGTTGCCCAGCTCTCCTAATTATATATTGTTATTCTTCTGGCCCCACTCAAAATAGCTGAGATTATCTTGACCAAATAAACCATCAATTAAAAGCTAAAAAACATACAAGGTTTTGGGAAGGTTATACATTTAATCATTAAGAGATTAACACAAAAGTAAGCCAACTGCCCAAAGGTTATAAACTTGGAAAAGGAGATTTAACTTACAACGATAATACTGAATGGAATGATTATTCCACCTAATAACGCATAAGGTATGGTGTCTTCTTTGTAAGGGTACTTGATGGATTCATCATTACAGAATACTCCTCGCTGGAAGGGGGTATGCCTTGAAGTAAGAATTGCAAAAGGCAATCCAGCTAGCAAAAGGGAATAAATGAAAAATATCATTAAAAAAGAAATAACAAAACTAATTAATGGCAATAATTATCCCAGAGACTGTGTTTAAAAATGCATTTGCCATGAAAATAAATGAGAGCACATATAAAAAAGGGAAATGAAATGCATGCAACAGAAGTTAGAAAGATTACCATTTAGGGTAAAGCTGTTTTTTTCCTACAGGAAACAAAACTTCCATGTCCTCTATTAACCAATTTAACAAAGAGCACCTTCTCTTTGTTTCTACCCAAACACATTAAATGGATTTTAGAAAAATCTCTTCTCATGCTCTTGCTGTCACTTGGGTTTCAATAGTATTCCCAAACAGTATGCCATAGCTTTGCTTCTAAAATGAAAATAACTTCTTGACATTCTCCATTTTGATCCATTATCACTACATTTGGACAGGTCATGGTCACTGACTAAGCTATAAGAGTATCTAAATAAAGCTTTATCCACTCATTACTGTACTGTCTACAGCAGATTTAAACCTTTCGAAAAAAGGAGTCTAAACTTCAAAGTTTCTTAAGATGACAATTCAATCAAGTGCAAAAGCACCTCACACACAACTTTCTGTTTTTATCACCAATGTTTTCCATAAAGATCACATCTCATAAGCACATTGTATCCCATGATTGCATTAATGTACACAGCTATGATTTAATAAAAAAAAAAAAATCACATCTCACACTCCCCTCCTAAAATGCCAAAGTTTTTCCTAAATGTGATTTTTAAGAATTCAGTTCTCTTTTACTTCATTTAACTGGGGCTGCTGATTAATACTATAGCACTCTGACTGGTACTACTGTGTAAAAGAGGCAGTTTAGCAGAAATCCTCAACATGAGGTCTACTTCAAGACTGATCACGGTCTGTAAGTCTCTATTCCTAAGTGACCCATGCTCCCTACAGTAAGTAGCACCATAACCACTAAGCTAACACTCACTTTAGCTGCAAATGCTACCTCTCCATGAGGCACCAAGACTTGATGACTACTTACAGTTCTCATTAACTCCACTGTGGCTAAATGACAGTCAAGCTACTCAGCTTGAGTGTATTGACCACAAAAATCAAATCTGTTCAATCTGTTAAGGCCCCAGAGGAAACCACATTTCTTTCATTCCTAGCTCTTTTACTTATTTTCCTGTTTTTCCATTCAGACACTGAACACATGAACCAGTTTTATTCCTTGTGTTAGTCAATTTGTCAATAGCTACCAACCCTTCAAAAGTCTTTAAGATGCTATAAGGTTCCCAAAGACATACTTTCAGTAAATGCTACACTTAAAATAAATAAATAAACTGGAGCTGACTTTGCTAACTGACCTTTATACTAGCTATTATATCTGAATTCAGACTATCCTCTGATTCATCAAATTGTTTGCATTCACAGGAATGGGGTGAAATGTCTAAGCCTTTAAACACACATACCATAGTTATAGTACAACTTCAAAACATGTACTCAAACCTTTTGCACTTACTAGCACACACTCTGGAGGAAAATACACAGAGCAGTGGTTTTAGTTGTTGCCTGCCCTATAAAGTAACTAAAGACTTGGCCTTCAACCAGTAACCATATTCTAACTCAACAGGCAAATTTGTTTTGATTTTGTATTTACAAAGACCCACTACCCCGCCCCTCACTATTTGTTGCCCCGGCTGGTCTTGAACTGTGACCTCAAGCAATCCTTCCTTCTTGGCCTCAAGAGTTCCTGGGATTACAGGTGTGGGCCACCTTACCTGGCTCAGAACTACTTCCAAAATTCATTTATAAGAACTCCACACAAAATAACGAAAACCATTATTGTCTACATAAAATATTTCTGAATTGGTTGAATTTTTCAATAAGCATTTCTCTCTTTTGGAATAAGATACTTAGAAATTAAATTCATATGTAATACATCTAGAGTTGAAAACTTATTAGGGTTCATGTCCTTATTCTCAGAGAAAATTCATATTAATAGACCCAAATATATTGAAAAATGCATATCCATTAAGGTTTTTTCCCCTCTGAACACACATACATACACGCACTAGAAGTTATTCTTAGATCTTGAAAAACAAGCTTGCAGGCATTTCTTAGGATAGGAGAACAACAACAAAAAAAATCACATGCAAGTGTAACAGTCCATTTAAACAAAAAAGCACTATTAATTAGGCATAGTGGTATACCCCTATAGTCCCAGATACATTGTGGGTGGGGATCAAATAAGTCCCAGAGTTTTTAGACTAGTCTGGGTGATACAAGTGAGACCCTGATTCAAAAAAAAAAAAAAAGAAAAAAAAAGGGAGTTTGACCGCCTCTGCTCCCATTTGGGTGCCCTTTATTTCCTTGTCTTGCCTAATTGTATTGGCTAGCACTTCTAGCACTACGTTGAATAGTAACAGTGACAGAGGACAACCTTGTCTGGTTCCGGTTCTAAGAGGAAAAGTTTTCAGTTTTACTCCATTCAGTAAAATATTAGCTGTGGGTTTGTCATAGATAGCTTCGATCAGTTTCAGATATGTGCCACGTATGCCTATACTCTTCAGTGTTCTAATTAGAAAAGGATGCTGGATTTTATCGAATGCTTTTTCTGCATCTATTGAGAGGCTCATATGATCTTTGCTTTTGTTTCTGTTAATATGGTGGATAATGTTTATGGATTTGCGTATGTTAAACCAGCCTTGCAACCCTGGGATGAAACATACTTGATCGTGATGTATGACTTTTTTAATGATAAGCTGTAATCAAGTGGCTAGGAGTTTGTTGAGAATTTTTGCATCTATATTCATGAGTGAAATTGGTCTGAAATTCTCCTTTTTAGTCGGGTCTTTTCCTGGTTTTGGTATCTGGGTGATGTTTGCTTCGTAGAACATGTTGGGGAAGATTCCTTCCTCCTCAATTTTTTGGAATAATTTCTGCAGTATGGGAGTAAGCTCTTCCTTGAAGGTTTGATAGAATTCTGGTGTGAAGCTATCTGGACCAGGGCATTTTTTGGTTGGAAGATTTTTTTATTGTTTCTGTAATCTCAGTGCTTGAAATTGTTCTGTTCAGGAGCTCTATATTTTCCTGGCTAAGTCTAGGGAGAGGGTGTGATTCCAAATATTGATCCATTTCCTTCACATTGTCAAATTTCTGGGCATAGAAACTTTCCCTCTTTGCTGACAATAAGATCTTATACTTACAGAACCCCAAAGACTCAACCACAAGACTCCTGGAAGTCATCAGAAAATACAGTAATGTCTCAGGATATAAAAATCTATGTCCACAAGTCAGTAGCTTTTGTATACACCAATAACAGTCAAGAGGAGAGGCTAATTAAGGACACAACTCCCTTCACCATAGCTTCAAAGAAAATGAAACACCTAGGGATATACTTAACAAAGGAGGTGAAGGACATCTATAAAGAAAATTAGGATATCCTAAGAAAGGAAATAGCAGAGGACATTAACAAATGGAAGAACTTAACCATGCTCATGGCTAGGAAGAATCAACATTGTTAAAAAATCTATACTTCCCAAACCAATTTACCTATTTAATGCCATCCCTATTAAGATACCAACATCGTACTTTCAAGATTTGGAAAAAATGATTCTGCATTTTCTATGGGACCAGAAAAAAACCCATATAGCTAAGGCAGTTCTTAGTAATAAAAACAAAGCTGGGGGCATCACCATACCAGATTTTAGGCTGTACTACAAAGCCATAGTGGTCAACACAGCATGGTACTGGCACAAAAATAGAGACATAGACATTTGGAATTGAACAGAAAACCAGGAAATGAAACTAACACCTCACAACTACCTAATCTTCGATAAACCAATCAAGAACATACCTTGGGGCTCAGCGCCTGTGGCTCAATGGGCTAAGGCGCCAGCCATGTACACCTGAGCTGGCGGGTTTGAATCCAGCCCAGGCCCGCCAAACAACAATGATGGCTGCAACCAAAGAAATGGCCAGGCGTTGTGGCGAGCGCCTGTGGTCCCAGCTACTTGGGAGGCAGAGGCGGGAGACTTGCTTGAGCCCAGGAATTGGAGGTTGCTGTGAGCTGTGATGCCACAGCACTCTATCCAGGGCGACAGCTTGAGGCTCTGTCTCAAAAAAAAGAAAAAAAAAAAAACATACCTTGGGGGAAAAGACTCCCTATTCACTAAATGGTGCTGGGAGAACTGGATATCCACATGCAAAAGACTGAAACTGGACCCTCACCTTCCTCGACTCGCAAAAACTGATTCAAGATGGATAAAGGACTTAAATTTAAGGCATCAAACAATAAAATTCCTGAAAGAAAGCATAGGAAAAACACTGGAAGATATTGACCTAGGGCAAGACTTCATGAAGAAGACTGCCATTGTAATTGCAACAACAACAAAAATAAACAAATGGGACTTTAATTAAACTCAAAAGCTTCTGTACAGTTAAGGAGACAACAACCAAAGCAAATAGACAACCTACACAATGAGAAAGGATATTTGCATATTTTGAATCAGACAAAAGCTTGATAACTAGGATCTATAGAGAATTCAACTCAATCCACATGAAAAAAGCCAACAATCCCATATATCAATGGGCAAGAGACACGAATAGAACCTTCTCTAAAGACAGACGAATGGCTAACCAACATAGGAAAAAATGCTCATCATCCCTAATTATTAGGGAAATGCAAATCAAAACCACCCTGAGATACCATCTAATTCCAGTGAGAATGGCCCACATCACAAAATCTCAAAACTGCAGATGCTGGCATGGATGTGGAGAGAAGGAAATACTTTTACACTGCTGGTGGGACTGCAAACTCATACAACCTTTTTGGAAGGAAGCATGGAGAACTCTCAAAGAACTCAAGGTAGACCTCCCATTTGATCCTGCAATTCCATTACTGAGCATCTACCCAGAAGGAAAAAAATCCTTTTATCATAAGAACACTTGCACTAAACTGTTTATTGCAGCTCAATTTACAATTGCCAAAATGTGGAAACAGCCTAAATGCCCACCAACCCAGGAATGGATTAACAAGCTGTGGTTAATGTGGAAATACTATTCAGCCATTACAAAAAAGGGAGACTTTACAGCCTTTGTATTAACTGGATGGAAGTGGAACACATTATTCTTAGTAAAGCATCACAAGAATGGAGAATCATGAATCCCATGTACTCAATTTTGATATGAGGACAGTTAATGACAATTAATGTCACAGTGGGGGTGGGGGAAGGAGAGAGCAGAGCGAGAAAGCATAAGGGAGGGGTGGGGAAAGGAAGAGCAGAGAGAGGGAAGGAGCGAGGGTGGTGGGGTCTTTGTGTGTGCCACACCTTTTGGGGGCAAAACATGATTGTAAGAGGGACTTTACCTAACAAATGCAATCAGTGTAACCTGGTTTCTTGTACCCTCAATGAATCCCCAACAATTAAAAAAAAAAAAAAAAAAGAATATTCAAGTAGGCATATGTTGAATAAATCTGTGCGAGGAACTCTGCTAGGTACTACCAGGAATGTAAGATTGAGTAGGGTACAGTTATTGTAGTAAAGAATAAACAGATACAAAGAATTTTGAGGGTTTAAAAAAGGAGAGTTGATGAGGCTCTAAGTGGTGATATTCAGTAAGCTGGTAGTGTATTAGAGCCTGAACCTCTTATATAAGGAGCCTGGGATAGAGAAGGAGATTTAGGGATATAAAGGATCTCTAAAGCCACAAAGGTGAAAGACACCGTGCAGGGTATACATAAAATGAAAACATGGGGTCAAGCACAGGGAAACAGCAGAACTGGCTGGATCTCCAAGTCAAAAGAAGAGAGCATTTCAGGAGGTAGAGACTGTCCACAGTGTCCAACGTTGCATCCAAAGAGTCTTAATAAAAAAAGACTTTAATAAGGAAGAAAGTGCCACGTATGGTGACTCATGCCTATAATCCTAGCATTTTGAGAAGCCGAGTCAGGGGATTGCCTGAGATCAGAAGTTTGAGGTCAACCTGAGCAACAGCAAAATACAAAAAATAGAAAAAATTAGCAAGGCATGGTGCACACACCAGTAGTTCCAGCTAATGAGGAGGCTGAGGCGTGAGGATAACTTGAGCCCAGGAGTTGAAGGTTGCATGATTTCACTACTGCACTCTAGCCAGGGTGACATAGTGAGACTGTGTCTCAAAAATAAAAATAAAAAAGGAAGAAAGGGTAGAATACCAGATTATAGAGGTTTTAGTAAAGAGTGATAAGAAAATAAGCATGTATCTACCACAAATGCACAGTATTCTTTTGGGAGAGTGAAGAAAAAAAACTATCACCAAAGGACTTAAAAAAAATATATATATATATATTAAAATATATTAAAAAAAAATATATATATATATATTTTTTTTTTTTTTGAGACAGAGCCTCAAGCTGTCACCCTGGATAGAGTGTTGTTGTATCACAGCTAACAGCAACCTCCAATTCCTGGGCTCAAGGGAGTCTCCTGCCTCCGCCTTCCAAGTAGCTGGGACTACAGGCACCTGCCACAATGCCTGGCTATTTTTGGTTGCAGTCGTCATTGTTGTTTGGCAGGCCCGGGCTGGATTCGAACCCACCAGCTCAGGTGTATGTGGCTGGCGCCTTAGCCCGTTGAGCCACAGGCGCAAAGCCTTAAAAATATTTTTAAATAGATAATAACAAATATTTGCCATCCCTCATAAACCCATGAGATGTATTACATCAATGTCATTACATTTTCACTAATTCTCTAAACCTAAATCTAGACCCCAAAAGGGGATAGAAAGGAAGACCAAATCATAGACTATTCACTGACCCGCTTACAGCTCAAAAGATAAGCTATTTCAGATTCCTGTTCCAGAAATTTTGGAACTGAAACAAAGACTGAATAAGCCTGAGCTGACAAAAGTACTGGGCCATGTACCAGGAAGACGGCTTAAGAAGAGACTGAGAACCCGTCAGATTAAGAAGTGTGGAGAAACACAAAAATTTAAGTAGATACTTGATGTTATTTTTAACATTTACTACAGGTTTCAAGACAAAAGGGAAAGAACTCCATTCTTTTATCACTTCACATTGAACAGCTTTTTCCTGTTGACTGAAAGAACAGGTCAGGGGCACAGTGGCTCACACCTATAATCCTAGCACTCTGGGAGGCCTAGGCTGGTGGATCCCCTGAGGTCAGGAGTTTAGGACTAGCCTCAGCAAGAGTGAGACCCTGTCTCTACTAAAATAGAAAAACTAGCCAGACTTTGCGGCAGGTGCCTGTAGTCCCAGCTACTCAGGAGGCTGAGGCAAAAGGATAGCTCAAGCCTAGGAGTTTGAAGTTGCTGTGAGCTATGTATGATTACACGGCACTTTACCCCAAGGCAATAGAGTGAGACTCTTCCTCCCCACCCCCAAAAAAAGAAAGATTACAAATTACAAATTACACCTCTACAACAACCCCTTCAAATAACTACACTTGGCAAATAATGTACCTCTTAATACTACAGCTAGCAAAATTCATTTTCACAACCATCCTTAAAGAACTCTATTGAGGTATTAATTTACATACTATAAAATCCATTCATTGTAAGTACAGAATTAAATTGTTTTGGTAAATTTATAAAGCTGTGCAACCATCAACACAATTTAGATTTAAAACATGTTAATTACTTCCCAAATTTCCTTGAGCCTATTTGCATTCAGTCCCTGTTCCTACTGCCACTCTCAGGCAACAGCTCACCTGCTTTCTATCTCTACATAAATTTGCCTTTTCTAGACATTTTATATAAATGGAATTATACATTACATAATATTTCGTACGTAGTTTATGTCATTTAGTTTAATGTTTTTGAGGGTCATTCATGTTGTAGCATGCATTTTGTTCTTTTTAATTAATGAATACTACTCTACTGTATATATATATACTACATTTGGTTTATCCATTCAACGATTAATAGATATTTGGATTGTTTCTAATTTTGGCTATTATGACTAATCCTACCCACCATGAACATTCATGTGTAACTTTGTATGGCTATATGTTTTCATTTCTAATGGATAGATGTCTATAAGTGGAATTGCTAGGCCATGTGGTAAATTTATGCTTAACTTATTAAGAAATTGCCAAACTTTTTCCAAAGTGGGCTCACCATTTTATATTCCCACATGTCCTGCTTTTTAATAGGCTTGTGTGGCTAATCATACTTGGCCTGTTTAAGGCTTAGATTCCCTGCACACTAAAGTCATACTCAGCCACAAATAAATACAGCTGTCTTTTCCCAATGAATTTAATTTATACTGGTTCAATAGAGACTAAAAAACTAAAAATCACAAGTACCTTTCTCCATCCTTTATCAGAGACAGGAAAAGACAGTACAAGTATGTGGTCTTGCCGTATCTTCTTTAACTTTCTCCTGCACAAATAGGATCTTGGAACCTTAACACAAATACTAAGACACTGTTCTAGTTAGACTGGTGGTGGAGTGTCCAGAAAAACTGAGAAACTACAGTTAAAAAACACCTGTAATCCTAGTACACTGGGAAGCTAAGGCAGGTGGATCATCTGAGCTCAGGAGTTCCAGATTAACCTGAGGAAAGCCAGATCCCATCTCTACTAGCTGGACATAGTGGCATATGCCTGTAGTCCTAGTTACTTGGGAGGCTGAGGCAAAAAGGATTGCTCAAGCCTAAGAGCTTAAGGTTGCTATGAGTCAGGATGACCCCATGGCACTCTAACCAGGACAATACTCCTACACAAAAACCATTTCGCCCTACCCTACAATTTGTCATCTCTGTGTCCTTGCCTTGTTTTCTCCTCCCAGAGGACCTGAGTATTAATCCCCAGAGAATTCCAAATTAAAAGGTCAAGGACAGGAGAAGAAATTTATAAAGGAGAATAAATAAAAGTAGCCAGTAAGGTAAAAACAAATAAAGGACAGCGCAGAAAATCCCAAATAATCTATCCCCAAGTCCTAGAACTAGCAAGTGTAGTGATGTCACAGGATAAAAGGTCAACACACAAAAATCTATCATTTCTATGTACTAGCAATGAAAAATGGGAACCAAAATTAAAATCACAATACCATTTAATGTGACTTAAAAAACTGAAATAATTACTCGTAAGCCTACCCTGTAGGCTCTGTATGCTGAAAACCAGAAGACCTGATAAAAAAAATTAAAAACCTAAAATAAATGGAAATACATATCTTCACAAATTGCAATACTTCACAAGGTAAAGTCAACTCGTCCCAAATTGATCTATAGGTTTACTGAAGTTACTATCAAGATTCCAACAGGACTTTTTAATAAATATAAATATATTCATTTTAAAAACTTAAGTGGAAAAGCAAAGAACTAGAATAGCTAAAACAATTTTGAAAATACTACAGTCAGTGTCATATTCCCTGAATATTTTTGAGAAAAACAATGCTATTTTATTTTCTTTTAACCACCTACTATATTTTATTCTCTTTTAAGCTACCTGATATATTTACCACCTGAAATATTATAGCTACAGATATAGTATTTCAATACCATACAGATGGTATGGTGTTAGTGGAAGCCTAAACACATACCAATGAAACAAGAGTAGAGTTCAAAACAGACCGATGCAAATATAGCCAATTTTTTTTTTTTTTTTTTTTTGAGACAGAGCCTCAAGCTTTCACCCTGGATAGAGTGCCGTGACATCACAGCTCACAGCAACCTCCAATTCCTGGGCTCAAGCGAGTCTCTTGCCTCCGCCTCCCAAGTAGCTGGGACTACAGGTGCTCGCCACAACGCCTGGCCATTTTTTGGTTGCAGCCGGCACTGTTGTGGTGGCCGGGCTGGATTCGAACCCGCCAGCTCAGGTGTACATGGCTGGCGCCTTAGCCGGCTGAGCCACAGGCGCTGAGCCCAACTTTTTTTTTTTTTAACACAGGTACAAAAGTAACAAAATGGAGAAAGGTAAGTCAAAAAGTATTGAAACAACTGGTCACCCACAGGCAAGAAGAAAAAAAATAAACCACAACCTAAATCTAATATCTTATACAATACTTAGTTTTTGGATCCTAAAACTAAGTGTAAAATAGACAACTTTTAGAATAAAGCATAGAAAAAATTCTTCATAACTAAGAGTTACGCAAAGAATTATACATAACACCAAAAACACAATACATAAAAGAAAAAAAAATTTATAAATTTGATTCATCAAAATTAAAAATCTTTGCTCTCAAAAGACCAATTTAAGAAAATGAAGGGCCAGGAGCAGTGGCTTGCACCTGTAATCAATCCTAGCACTTTGGGAGGCCAATGTGGGAGCACTGCCTGAGGCCAGGAGTTTGAGACCAGCCTGTTCAAGGACCAAGACCTCTTCTCTACAAAAAATAGAAAAATCAGCTGGGTGTGATAGCGAGAACCTGTAGTCCCAGCTATTGAGAGGCTGAAGCAGGAGGATCACTTGAGTCTAGGAGTTGTAGGGTGCAGTGAGTTATGAGGATGTCACTGCACTCTCGCCTGGGAAACAGAGTAAGGCCCTGTCCTTGGGAAAAAAAAAAAAAAAAAAAAAGAAAGAAAACGCTAAGGCAGACTAGGAAAAAATACTTGCAAATCACATGTATTCAACTTTATGCCCCAAATATAGGAAGACCTCTCAAAACTCCACAGTCAAAAAAAAAAACTAACTGAAAAACAGGCAGAAGGTTTGAACATATACTTCACCAAAGAAGATACCTAGATAGCAAGTAAGTAAATGAAAAGATGTTCAACATCTATAGCCATTTGAGAAAGTCAATTTAAAGGCCCAAGGAGACATCACTATATACTTGTTAGAATAGCTAAAATAAAAAAAATACTGATAATTCCTGTGCTAGTGGAATGCAGAACTGAATCCCTTACACATTTCTGGTAAGAATACAAAATAGTATAGCCACTCTGGAAAACAGTCTGGCAGTTTCTTATAAACTTAAACAGACACTTAACAAAATACTCAGCCATCCAATTCCTTCTTATCTACCATAGAAAAAAATGAAAACTTACATTCACTCAAAAACCTGTTGACATATGTTTATACAACTTTACTTGTAATAGCCAAAATTGGGAACAACCAGATGTCCCTCAAGAGACAAATGCAGTACGATCAAAATGTTTCTGATTGTATATGAAGCACATTCTGCCCTATGATTGCACCAATGTACACAATTATGATTTAATAAAATTATAAAAAAAAAAAGAGACAAATGCAGAAAATAATTCACAAAATGAAGTACTATTCAGCAGCAAAAGGAACAAACTAATGATGCACAAGGCACACAAGATAGATCTCAAAGGCCTCAGAGTTAAAAAAAAAAAAGGCCAATCTCAAAAGGATACATACTGTATGAATTCACTTGTATACTGTGGTTGAAATGACAAAATTATAGTAATGGAGAACAGATCAATGACTACCCAGGGTTAGGGTTTAGAGACGATGTAACAGGAGACATGAGAGTTTCTTTAGAGGTGAGAGAACACTTCTGAAACTTGACTGTGATAATGGTTCTACACATTTATACATGTAATAAATATCATAGAATTATACATGAAAAAATAGTACATGTTAAAACTAGTGAAATCTGAATAAGGTCCATAGTTTAGTTAACAGTACTGGTAATTTTACCATAGTTATATAAAATATTATTATTGGAGGAAGCTGGGTAAAGAGTACATGGGAAATCTCTGAACTATTTTTGCATCTTCTATGTGAATATAAAATTATTTGAAAGTAAAACATTTTTTTACTGCTGCTAGATAGATCAAATAAGATGAAGATCGCTGATTTAGCAACTTAGTAACTGCCGAGGACTTAATCATTTCCATGGAAGTGGTGATCAGAGAGTAGGATGCTGATTCAGATTACAGAGGAGTTTAAATTAGTAGAAATAGCAACAACTGGAGTAGGAGCATGGAAAGGGAACTGCTAAGAGAACATGACAGGATCTCTGAAGTAGAAAAGTTAAAGAACTGTGACTGTATCATTAAATTTGGAGAGGGAAAGGATCAACTTACTTCTGAAAGATTCGTAAGAAGGCTACTGAACTATATTAAGTATAATAATCAATTATACATTCTTCCAAAGTTATTTAAAAGTTAGGAGAAAAGTTTACTGAAGCTCTAAATGAATAGTAAAGACAATGAAAAAAAGGGAAAGAAACATGGGCAAATCTTCATTCCCACTTAATAGATGAATAATTAGCAGTGCCTTTCTCTAAAGTATAATACCAAAATGGTTTGCTATACTGAAAACTAAATCGATGAGCTTTGTTTTTCTTAGAAATAAAGATAGACTTTAAGATCGATGTGGTATTTCCATCAAAGAAACAAACCTTCTTTTCATGGCCTTTTAAAAATTAAATAGGACACTTTTCATCATTAGAGAAGTGACTTGTATAAGGTCAAATGGAACAGTTAAGAAACAGTAAAATTCAAATTCAAACCTTCACTCTTAACAAGTCCTGATCAGGATTCAGAAATTCTTCCAGCAGATAGTCAACCTAGATGAACAAGCTCCACTGTATGCCTTGATGACTGCTATCACACTAACCCTAGTTTCCTACTATTGTTCCTTAATCCAATATTCACTACCTAGACTCACATTCATCATGCAACTGATAAAACCAAATGAAAGAACTTCGTCACTTCCATCAAAATAGACCCAATCCACACTAAAGACAGTGAGAAACTGCCATAAAGAATGTGAATACAGAAAGGCAGAGTTGGGGATAAAATCCCAACTTGGCCACTTAATAGCTATAAAAGAGAAATGCTTACCAACCTTATGGAGTTGTTACTACAGAAAAAAATCTATAATGTGTCTAGCATAGTGCTTCATATATAACACTCAATAAATGATAGAACACAGCCCTCTGCTCACATGTATACATAAATTTTAAGCCAAACAAATATCATCCAAATTATACTTTCAAGGGTAATTAGCAAAATTATACAGTAAACAGCATGGGTGCCTTTCAGACTGTTTTCTATCTCCTTGCCCAATGATTTTCCTACTAGGCCCCTTGGAATAGAGTTATTTTCCATGCTGGAAACAGGTAATCTGCTGCAAAATTTAAACAAGGATATTCTCCCTCAAGTTATAAAGAAATTACTTTCAGGTAGTGCCTGTAGCTCAAGGAGTAGGGGGCCAGCCCCATACTCTTGGGGTGGTTGGTTTAAACCCAGCCAAAACTGAAAAAAAAAAGAAATTACGTTCACAGAAATTTCCTTTTTCCTCTTTCAAATTTTGATAACGTCTAAAAAAGATACTTTTAGGTATATCAGAAGATTAACACTCTTGAATGTATCCACTTTAACATACATGCGTTAAACACATTGTATTATGCTTAAAAATTCTCATATGTTCTACTGAGAAAATCAGTGTATCACTAGACCATTGCTTCCCACTCTTATTGCCAATGACTTCCTGCCTAAATATAATAAAATCTACCCCACAACTGCCAAGACAACCATTGGCAAGCAAAATGATTTAAAAAACTCTTCATTGTTGCCACCTACCTCCATAACAGAGAGGCAGCAACTGGGAACTTCCTTTTGAAATTATGTTACTTTAAAACCATGCTCTGAGCTGGTATTGACTTTTTACAGTCCAAAAACAGATGTACAAAAACAAAGTTTTCTTTCTACAAATAATAATACAGAATTCCATTTCTTGTCAAGTTAGAAATACAAATTCATGGGACAGTAGAGAACTACAATCCTTAAGACCCTATCTCATTCTAAGTACAAAGCTTAAAGGTAATTGACAGAAATAGTGGAAAGATTCTTTTATACTTATTTAAATATAGAGCCCAAAGGAATTCTGCTACAATAAAATACTAAGTGATATTCTAGAAAGCTAGATGTGTAATACAAGCTATTAATATTTGTAGCAACTGGAAAAACACCCAAGTGATTCATGAATGGCTTCTTTCCAGGACACTATTTTTGCTCATGCTTCACAATTTCTGAATAAGGTACTATTCAAAATCACTGTACTGTGCTGCACATATTTATTTCTTATGGCTTAAATCACCAATCCTGCACTCCAATCACAAAAGTAGTAATTACATGTAAGTGGTTCTAAGCTTACACGTTTAACCATGGGTCTTGCTCCTCAACAAAAACAAAATTTGGGGTTTTATAAAAAAATTATTTAAGCTCTCAAGTTTAGCTTTGGGTCTGCGTGGACCCAGGCGAGTGCAACATGGGTATCGAGAAGTGTTATTTCTGTTGGGGGCCAATTTATCCTGGCCACGGCATGATGTTCGTCCTCAACGATTGTAAGTTGTTCAGATTTTGTAAATCCAAATGTCATAAAAACTTTAAAAAGAAGCTCAATCCTCGCAAGGTCAGGTGGACTAAAGCATTCCGGAAAGCAGCTGGTAAAGAGCTTACAGTGGATAATTCATTTGAATTTGAGAAACGTAGAAACGAGCCTGTCAAATACCAGAGAGAGCTATGGAATAAAACTATTGATGCAATGAAGAGAGTCGAAGAGATCAAACAGAAATGCCAAGCTATGGCTCGGCGCCTGTGGCTCAACGGGCTAAGGCTCCAGCCACGTACACCTGAGCTGGCGGGTTCAAATCCAGCCCAGGCCCACCAAACATCAATGATGGCTGCAACCAAAAAATGGCCAGGCATTGTGGCGAGTGCCTGTAGTCCCAGCCACTTGGGAGGCAGAGGCAAGAGACTCGCTTGAGCCCAGGAATTGGAGGTTGCTGTGAGCTGTGATGCCACAGCTCTCTATCCAGGGTGACAGCTTGAGGCTCTGTCTCAAAAAAAAAAAAAAAAA